>OZ010701.1:1328561-1531197 GCA_963932265.1 Thymelicus lineola | reverse complement strand
TAAGTGGTGGTCTCCCTTAAAGCATGGCAAGCACCAGCTTTTGATTAAAAAAAAGAATCATTAAAATACAGTCGAATTGAGAACCTTTTTTTTTCTCGAAGTCGGCTAATAAAGAACATAGTCATCCAGTGACGTGATGTGGTTGTGCATGTGTCATGTGACTCGGCAGTAGCGAACGGCACCAAGTCGCCGCTGGAGGAGGCCGAGGTGGAGAGGGAGAGGGAGAGCTGCAGCATGGCGCACGTGCCGTACTCGCCGGGCGCCGGCCCCTACCGCGCCGAGCTCGCCACGTGCGGGGGCTGTCGGTAAATATCAACCCCTTTGTTTATAAAAACATGCAAAATTATAGAAGGCTTGTAATTATAAAGTATTTTCTTTCTTGCACTTGAAAAACGTTGAACAACAGCAAAAAAACATACAATTTTAAAACTTAGTTTTTATTTTTGTTGTTCATTAGAGTGGAGTTATTATTTTTATTTTTTTTACTATTAATTGACATCATAACAAATTTTCACAATAATGTATCGTTTAATAATGTTTTGACGTTGGTAACTCTGCATACTTGAAAGTTCTATTTAATTGTATTAATAGTATTTAAGTATTGTATGTCGCTTTTTATATTTTTGCAAATGCTATTTATGTAATAGTGTACTCATTGTTGGCGCAGCTAACGAAATAAACAAATAAATAATAGCTTGTTTTAAAACGTTTTTTAAAACATTAAACTTATTTTGTGACAGCCGAGCGCGCGTGCCGACGGTCCTGCTGGCCACGTGCGCCAAGCCGGCCAAGCTCGCTTCCTACGCCAAGGCCGTCACTCTCACCGCTGTCGGTGAGTTACTCGCGTTTGGGTTACTACATAATGGTTTTAAAAGATGTTCTGGGGAGTTTCTTCCGCCGTTTCTTCTCCTCCATGACAAAGGTGGTGTACCTTTCCGAAATGGTGGTAGATAAAAAATTGACCTACTGTGTATCAGTGTTACTTGTCTTCAGATGCTTCTTTGAAGCTTAGTTTCCAGATGTACACATAAACATCTTGGTAATATCTTAATACTTGTGTACACTTCCTAAAGTTACTTACGTAAATACGGAATTAGCTTACAAGTGTAATAGCGACCAAATGATTCTCACGGTACCATGTATGTGTATCGTGTATGTGTACGTGACAGCGGCACGAGCGCGGCGCGCCCCTCCAACGGCCGAGCCGGGTGCGCGCGACATCTCGGACCAGCTGCCCTTCCTGGAGTACGAGCTGCACAAGCTGCTGCTAGCCAAGCTCCGGATGCAGGTACCACTACATTGGCTTCAACCCATTAATGGCCCACTACTGGGCACGGGTCTCTCCTCTTGAGGAGGCCTAGAACATACTCCACCACGCTGCTCCAGTGCGGTGCGGTGGAGGGGTTAGTGGCCAACCCGAGTGTCGGAAGTTTTCCAACCGCCCGAGGGCCTCCGACATGGCTTAACGACTGTTATCATATGTTAACAACCGGGACCGACGGCTTTACGTGCCCTCCGAAGCACGGAAACACTCAAAAATTGTTTGCCACTAGCGGTCACCCATCCAGCTACCGACCGCGCCCGCTGTTGCTTAACTTTGTCGATCACATAGGATCGAAGCAAGCGGCAGGGCTATAATGTAGTCATTATTGGAGTTTAACTTTAGTTTAGTTTAACTTTAGTTTACAATCGATTTCATATATAAGCCCGGGGTATGAAAATTTAAGAGGATTAAAATTAACCCAAAAAATATTCATTAACAGTCGTTAAGCCATGTCGGAGGCCCTCGGGCGGCTACAGAGGACATCCGTAAAAACATTTTTTGGATTTGTTCTGTTACGTTCGTACGAGTCCAGTAGCCCAGAAAATGTGATCTGTGTGTGTGCAGGGTGCGAACGCGCTGTTCAACCTGCAGACGCAGGTAGCGATCGGTGAGCGCTGCGTCATGGCGCTGGCCAGCGGCACGGCCGCGCGGCTTGCCGCCTTGCCGCCGCCGTCGCCGCCACGGATCAAGGTAACGTGTTAGCGTGCTATTATAAAATATAAAATAGGGATGTTGACTAATTTTAGGATCCAATTTTATTGGAACGAAGTTCCTTATCGCGCGTTGTGAAAGGGGGCTAGACGGAAAATTACGACACTTTTTGATTCTTACGAATGACGACACTTTTTTTGAAGTGATTCAGAGCGTTTTACAGAGATGGCGCTGTACAACAAAACAATACTCAAATCGAAAAGAACTTCGTTCCATCCGGGTGTCCCTTGACACCTCTCATGTCTTTTTTTATAGATAGAACCTTAGTATTCACGAAAAAAATATTATAAAAATAATAATCTTCAATTTAAAAACAAAAATTGATAAATAAAAATCATTATCAAATTTCCCACCAAAAACGTCACGTCACGTCACTAAACTATATCCAATACTATCTGTCTACTGTTTGTTGAACTTCCATATAAAATTGATCCAATGACGTCATATTCTCAAAATGGCGTTTGAGGCTCACGTGACAGTGAGTACAATTTTTAACATTTTAAATTAATGATATTTAATTTATCATAATCTTAATCTTATTTTTATAATCCAGGCATCAGAGAACGACAAGGAAGCATTGGAGATCCAGAAAGCATTACTCGAAACTTTTACCGCCAACAAGACTGCCAATGGATACGATGTTGGTAAGTTGCCTATTATTATGTTTGTGTATCTGTGCGTGTCTTTAAGCGGGTGTATAGTAGCCGCGCGAGTTGAATGCAGAGCTTAGGAATGCGGTTAGTGTTTTGTTGGTAATTAATTGTGATATGTCAATAAATTGGAATAGTTTAAAAGGTGCGCTCCGCCCCTCACCTCAGACCCCGACTGCATTCAACTCGCGCACCTACGGTACAGAGATATGTATATCATATTACTCTGGAAGATTGAAGGCGAACAGTATTGAGTGTTAGTGTGATTATACAAGTTCCTTTGCAAATAATACATAACATTTTGTATATAAGGAGTATGTAAGGATCGTAGCAAGTGGTAAGAAGTGGTCTCTGCCTACCCTTACGGGAAAGAGGCGTGATTATATGTATGTATGTATGTATTTTGTATATAATATAACTGATGTAATGTCTATCGAGACATTCTTCATTACTATATAATTATCATAAATGCTATACTAATTTCTAGATCAATACCTAATTTTGAGGTAGCATAGTATAAAGTAATCAAATATGTAATTTAATTTACTGTTATTTTAGTTAGAATTATGTAACATTTGACTAAAGTTAACCTATGACGAAATAAATAATTTGACTTTGACTTTATTAATACATAGCTGTACCGGAGTGGAGCGTGGGTGCAGGGGGCGTAGGTGTGGGGAGCGAGGTGGAGGGCGAGGGGGAGCAGCCCCCCGCGCTGCAGCTGGCGGCCGACAAGGATGCCTGCGTGCTGGAGCTCGACGAGGCTGAGGATGTGAGTATACACGTATACACATACGCACGTGTATACACGTGTATGCGTGTACGTACATACAACAAAATAATTAGGTATGCAGGAGTATACAAACACGTTCGGTAAAGTTTAATATTACGGAATGTTTGTCTTATTAATAAAATTATCCTTTTTAAATCGTACCTTACATAATGCAGGCAGCTTTTAGGGTGCTTTTTCACCAGAGATGTGCTATGTTACGTTGCTATGGATGCGTTTGATATCCACCAATTATATTCATTGGTGGAAATCAATCAATTTTTGAACCAATCATATTTATTGGATTTCACATCTTCGCAGCATAGCTGCATAGCACATCTCTGGTGGAAAAGCATCCTTAACATTGGCAATAATATTAAACACTATCAAACGTTTTTGTTTCATGCCCCGCCTCCTTTGCTGACTGTATACGCAAATTACGTATACACATACATACATACATACGTGTTTTTTTATAATCAGACGCACGCAAGAGTATCTGCACTGTCTCTCAATGACGGCAATAATTGGGTTTATGAACTCCTTAGATAAATACATTCGCTTCATTGGTTTTGTCTGTCCATCAGGTGGAGACGGCGAAGGCGCTGGCGGTGCGGCACGCCAACATGCAGGTGTTCACGCACTGCCTGCGGGCTGCCGAGGGCGCTCCGCCCCATGCTTTTACACAGGTAGCGTGTTGATTGGTAATGTATCAATAATTCGTTAATGAATCTGTATATGTTTCCTAATTAAACTTTGTTAGTATACCTACTAGCGCTCATAGCCCAAAAACCCCCGACAGTTTGATTTACACTAAACAAAGCTAAGAACACTCGATAATAATAAGACGCCTCTTTTTTCGTCGGAGATTAAAAAGTACCATCCAATTCCAATGAAGTATTATTACTAGCGTATAGAACCGACACCGCGAACACCATGTATGTCCCAATGCATTGGCGCCACGTGGCTTCAATTTTCAATGGATTCGTTCGATTTTGAAAGGAGAACGGGGGCTCAATTTTGAAAATCGAACCTCCCGGAGCAACACAAATTTTGTTCGAGATGTCTGTTCTATAATGGAGGCTATACACGATATGTACTTGATCAAGTCTGCAGTCTGACTTGACGCGCCATCCAGTGTGCATGAGATAACAGAACTATATGGACAGATAGCTTACCGTGGCCATACACGATCAAGTATAGTAGAACGTCACGTCTCACATTCAAGTAGTTTCTTGAACGTCTGTGTCCTCTACCCGTAGGTTGTCTGGTAGAAATCGCTATTACAGCGATAAGACCGCCTATTGTGTCTAATAATACTAAAATTGTAATATTTTATGTACTTCTAGTGTGTACAATAAAGAATATTGTATTGTATTGTATACTGGATGCCGCGTCAAGTCTGCTCGATCAAGTACACAATGATCGTGTATGGCTTCCAATACTTCAATGTCCAACTACGATAGTTTCCCGTGTCCGGTGTGCGCAGGTGTGGCGCACGCGGCTGAGCTCGCTGGGCAGCAGCGCGGAGCGGCTGGCGGCGCGTGCGCTGTCCGGCGCCGCGTACAAGCTGCGCCGGCTGCAGCCCGCCGCGCTGGCGCCGCCCGCCTTCCATCTGGGACTGCCCGAGGTGAGGACGTCCCTTATATACACTACACACACACACACACGTGCACACGCATGTACGCGCACACGTCCGCACGAACGCGTGTTCATATAAGCATATGTACAGTATGGCCCATGTATCTTGGCGCGTCTGAACTTCACGCAGAAGACTGCATAACTCGGCAATGCTCGGTACGCAGCGTATTATGTCTTACACGTTAGCATGTTTGTGTTGCTATCTCTGTCTTACATGCGCTAAAATCGCAAAGCCTACGTTCAGACGCGCCAAGTTTCGTCGGCCGTAGTGCAGGTTTCCGTTGTAAGGAGGGAAGTGCCATGTATGTTTTAAAGTATATACCATCATACATGTTAACCGCGGATTGTTGCAAAGTAGACTAATACTAACTTAATAACAATGGATTTCCGCAAAGTAACGCCTGATTAAATATACCATACTTTTCTAATGATATTGTCGCCTATGACCTTGCCACCGACTCAAGAAGTACGATTGATAAGTACATGAATGGTGTTTCTAGGACGAGATCCAGCTGATAGTGTCGGGCACAGCGATTCCCCTGGCGGACCCGGCCAAGCTGGAGTCGGTGAACGGGTCGTCGGGCTCGGCGGCCAGCGCCGACCAGGAGGACGACATCTTCGCGCTGGACGAGGAGCAGCTCGCCAGGCAGACGCACCAGGAGACTGACGACAGGGCCAACGGACCGGTGCGTGCAATGATATTAAACTATACATACGTTATGCTCTTACAAATCCACCAAAAATCTGTTCCGACCGAGCTACAACACACACGTTTATCTTTTGTTTCACTACATCGATCACCCACATTGGTAAATTATGTAAAAGGGATGTTATGTAAAACCATAATAGTGAAAAAGACAACTAGACGGCCTCACTCAGAGGCAGATATCAACGGTCTGAATTAAAATCACTATACTTGACTAAATTCGACTGACGTAATTTCAGCGCCGTCTTGGCATATCTACCTCTTTTTATACATATAATATCATTGGGTGAGTGAAATACATTCCCCTGACGGACTCGGCCAAGATGGAGTCGGTTAACGGGTCATCCGTTAAGTGGTCTTAGCTTAGTCTTGGTTTATCTCCTGATACCTGACGTGTAGGTAGCTAGGGTAGATGTTTGCTAATGCTCCTTCATCCCAATACTCGTACGGTGTACTCAAGTAGACAGACAAATTGAAAATACGAGCTCCGAACTGTACTTTACACTAATTAGCGTATGTAACTTAAGTTCAACTTGCTTGAATCAACCGCCAAACGATTCGTCATGTTTCGGCTAGGGCTTTGAGAGACAGCTCTTACTGTCTTTTTCTTTCCTCTTTCTTGGCTGGCAATGCATCAGTGACGTCTTTGCCATCGCTGGTGTCCATGGGCGACGATAGCCACTTACCATCAGATGGATCGTCAGCTCGTTTGTCGTGATAAATGGACGAATAACTCAATATCCAACCGATTTCGACGATTCTTTTTTTATTGGATGTACATACTTCAATTGAAGTCGTTTATTTTTTTGTTAAAATTTTAGATTATAACCAACAATATAATATGCATTATGTATGTACCAAAGTATTAAATGATGGAAATCGCAATGTTTTAGTGAAATGGTAAATCTTGTATTTATAAATTTTTATAATATTTTTTTCGTGAATATGAAGGTTCTGTCTATGAAATAAACTTGAATCCTAAAATTAGTCAACATCCCAATTGACCGACTCCGAACCACCACAGGCTAGTGCCGGCTGCATCCCGAGCTCGGGTTCGGGCGCGGTGGGCGCGGTGTCCCTCACGACGCTGGGCGCGCTGTGCGGCTCGCGCGCGTCGCGCCGCGTGTGCGCGCTGCGGCTGCTGTTCGTGCGCGAGACCACCGCCGTGCGCGAGCTGGGCGGCCTCAGCGGGTTCCTGCATACCTTCACATGCGAGGTGCGTACCGACCAGCTCATGCTGCATATATTTAATAGTTCACACACTCACATGCATGCGTACACGTTCAGGCCACACCTATCTATGCAACATGAATTAAGATAGTATTAATCTACTTTGCAACAATCCGCGGTTAACATGTATGATGGTATGATGGTATTGACTCCACGATGGTCAATCGGAAAGTGACCATCGTGGAGTCAACTTACCCTGAGGATGCTCCGTTTTGGGGCGAAACACGTGTTGGTTCTGGTATGTATGTTGGGAAATACTTTCAATTATTGTAGTGCAGGTTTCCGTTGTGAGGAGGAAAGTGCCATGCATGTCTTAAAGTATATACCATCATACATGTTAACCGCGGATTGTTGCAAAGTAGACTAATACTAACTTAATTCATGTTGCATAGATAGGTGTGGCCTGAACGTGTACGCATGCATGTGAGCGTGCGAGCGTGTATCTATGTGCGTGTGCGAGCGTGAGTACGGGAACGCGAGAACGTGTAGGCATGTGTCCAAGCATGTGTGCACGCTACGACTGCTTTTCATGCGTTCAGTGTACATGTAATAATATTTGCACGCCTCCCTAGGCAGAATTAGTCCATTCGTATATAACCACTTTATATCAACTATGTTCTAGCAAATAAATAATTTGACTTTGAAACCACCGCCGTGCGCGAGCATGGGGGGCTCAGCGGGTGAGGTGGGTACATGTTCACCCACGCACGTTTAGACTCGCTCATGCGTACTTGAAATTGACTGTCCGTCAATTTTTTTTATTGAAAGACCATAGATTAGACTATCACAGACTAATTCGTGTTTCGCCACCGCGCCTACTCATATATAAATTCATGTGTGATCGGTGCAAACGGGTTACCGATTCCTTTTTAGTAAAAGTACCTCAAAATTACCATAACACATAACACAACAATATAATATCTATTACAATATACTATTGACACATGTATTTGTTGTAGGTGTTAGCGATCGTGCGGGCGTACACGGCGGCGCTGGGCGGGAACGCGCTCACCTCCTTCTACATCACTCAGCTGATGCTGCAAGACAATGCGCACAAAAACCAGGTGAATATACCTCGAGGAATCATCTTTCCTTACCTTGTTGTCTTGTTGACAGACTGACAGTACGCCCGTGGCCATGGGGGATAGATGTAAAGGAGAAATGTCTCTGTTGTGAAATTGTGTCCGTCAAACTGCGTTAATTTGTGCCGCCACGGTAGTAACAGGGGCTACGTCAATAGTTGAAGTTTTATAAACTGGACTGTCAATGGCTAACTCGGCATACTTCAATCCGTCAACAACTGCTACATTTATATTATTATCATGGGCGTAGCCAGGGGGAGGGTTTTGAGGGTTCAAAAAAAGTTAATATTCACCCCATACATTTTATCTTTAGATCTCTTAAAACATTATAAGCACTGCTCGAAAAAGGACTCCCTTTATAGTGCAGTCATTGAAGCATTATTGCTCCGAATTTTTTTACTGTGAACCGATTTGCGTGAAATTTTGGAATTAGGTTCATCTTACCCTTAACTTCAAAAGTGAAAATGATTTAAACTCCGCACTCACCCTGGGGGTGGTTGCCACCCCTTCTCGGGGGTGGACATTTTTTTTTCAAAATAACCTCGGATATCGATAGAAGGGCTAATTTTAAGCAAAAAATCACCTATAAAGTTTTTCGAAAAATCCAATACTTTTCAAGTTATTGGCAATTGAAAAATCGCAATTTTTTCACGTTTTTCATCGGTCTTTTGCAAATATCTCCAAAAATATATGTTTTATCGAAAATTTTATAAGAACCAAAATTGTAGCAGATAAAAAAACAAACAATTTAGTTTTTTTTAAATCATTCTAAGTGCAATATTAAGCTAGATATTGAAGATCAAAGCCGTTTTTTATTTTGTCTGAAATTTAATCTATGTGTTCAATGCCATCTAGCGGCGAACAGATGCATTTTATGCATTCTGCCATAAAGAAAGTTTTTGTAGTGCTTGAAATAAGCTTTAAAATGAGCACTGTTAAAGGTCTTTTGCACGTAAAATAAGTGAGCTGTATTGAAAATAAGAAGACCATTTAATATTTTTTCTTTTAAATCAATGGGTTTCATAAGTGCCATTTCCGCCAAAATGAAAATTAATCGTATTCCGCCTAGAAATAACTTTATTATGAAGAGTTTGATAGATTGTATCAGTTTGGCTGCTTCAGGACACATCTTTTTTAAAAAAAATCAAGATTAAAAAAAAAGAAAAAATTTCAAATTTGCAAAAAAAAACACCTTTTTTTCATAATATCTCAAAAATGACGACAGATACGTAAAAAAGTGTAGGGATGAAAAATTTAGGTATTTTTCTGACGAACAATTTGGTTTTTTTTTTATTTCTGTCAAACAAAAATTGACGGAGATATGATTGTTTAAAGAGCGCGCGGCAGCGCAATCACAGTCTCTCTTAAGCCCTTTAACCCTTCACCGTTTTAAAAAAAGGTTTTTTTACTATATATTGCAATGAAGGATGTTGTAGCTCGGTTAATTACCTTTAAAATGGTTTGTTATAAATTGTGATAGCATGAAAATTGAAGGAGTTATGGTCCAAAAACTTATCATATTTTTTTCTACTTAGTAACTGAAAATTTCGGAGTGTGAATATTTGGAGCAATGTGAAAGTACGCAGTATAATAGAGACCCAAAACTATTGTAACGTGTATATATATACATAATATGGCTCATATATTTTGAAAACGTAGGCATGAATACATACCAACGTTCTTACCTGTATATACACCGTTATTTTTTGTATATGCGAAAGCTGAATGTATTTTGATCAGAATCAGTTGCTGAATCGATCGCAATAATTTTTACACCATGTTATATTTTGTCCTAAAAATATTTTAAAAATGTTACAAGTTGGACACCAATGTAAAACATCGTTATTACCGACCATCTTAAGCCTTGGTGGATAGTTTCAACTTTGTTGGTTATAATAACAACAAAATAAGATTTCACATAAACATATGGCATGGGAGAACTACTACTAACATCTCAATTTTGTTAACTTATACATAAACTGTTATTCGGTTGCGTTGACAACCGAGATTGATTAAGATTGTCACACAGAGCACATAATCACTATGGATTGTCAAGTCTGGCGTTTTGCTTGCGCTCTCATAATAAAATTATTATCGTGTCGTAAAAAATTTGGAAAATGAGTTTTCAATACAGTAATGAGCAGTACACACAAATGATACTCGAAGTGGTGTAAGGTGATAATGTGCCCATGGCAGTGCGACGGTACGAGGAGCAATTTGGTGTAAGAGTGTACTAGAACACCATGCTTTCCGGCACACAACGCTTAAGGGACTACGGGTAGTTCCTGCCTCCTATCGCCGTTAATCGAGGTGTGAATCGCATTCCAACGGCAGTACAACAAGGGATTTTGGACTACATAGCCGACAATCCCGAGAGCAGCACAACACATGTGCTTGTTTGTGCATAAGGCAAAATGGGGGACACTGAACAATTATGTATGACTTGTGTGAATGATTCACTATGAAAAATTATTAAATACATTATTGTAAATAATGGGGATTAATATAAACACGTCAAGATGGTTGACAGTTAACTGCGGCGGTCGCGAATTGACGCGGGCCGCATGCTCGGTGACCATGTTTATGCGGGGACAATGGAGAAACACAACAAGCTTGTAACTTTGTGAGTTTTCAAGATACACCTTTGAAAATTTTTATGTAGATTATTTAGGCGAAAATATTTGACACGTGTATAGGTTTTTCTATCAAGAAAGAATAACGTTGTATAACACATTTGAGTGAAGGGGCCAACGAAAAAGCCAGGTGATCAGCTGTGCGTGCTCCGGTTATTCGTTTTAATATGACCAGTAAGTTTTTAAATATGTAATCATATATATTTACTGTTTTAATTTAGGGGTAGTTTTAAGGGTAGCAAAGTTTAAGATTATGATAATCACTTTCGAGAGTGTAGAATAATATTTAAATCCTTTTCATTTAATAAAAAAAAAATTTTTACAATTTTTTATCAAAGGGTTGTTTTTAAGGGTTGAAAGGGGGTTAAAAATTTGACTATTATTATAGAGAACAAAATAATACTTACTCTATACTTACATCTTTTTATGTCATACCAAAGTAATTTTTTGTGATTTTTTTAATTTAGGGGTTGTTAGCAAGGGTTGTAAGAATTTCAAGGGGTTGAAAATGATTTTAATATGAGGTAATTGTGTTAGAAAACACTTTACAATTTCAAAACTTACTATTACACATGTTTTCTAGCGATAAAATGGCTCAATGTTAATTTTTCCACTATGGGGTTGTTTACACCCCTTAAAAATAATTTGCGGAGTTCAGATTATTTTCACTTTTGAAGTTAAGGGTTAAATAAGCCTAATTCCAAAAGAACAATGCCCAACTGCCATACATCGTTTTATTTCATTTTCAACTTTAGCGTCTTAAAATAAAAAAAATTCTAAAAATCGCCGCTTTAATTTCTGAGCTTAGATATATAAGAATTTTCAGCAGACACACCCCAGAACCAAAGTATTTTGAGATTGAATTCTTATAACCATTGAGTCATAGAGTAGGGGAGAACGTAATTTTTACCATTATTTTTTATTCTGACTTTTTTTTGATTGACAACCGGAAATGGAAATTTGACATCATTACATTTGTTACCAACATTTATAACGAAATTCTGTGTGTAATATTGGCCAGAAGTCTCCCTATATCTTGCTTGATACAAGCTATGTATTGAAGTGAGTGCCCGAATGAAAATGGACATTGTTGACATCATTGTTATTTTAGTCAATTCATCACTTATTAATAAAATTATTTTACCCTGGGTAATACGGGCACAGGTATTAATTTTAAAATACGTAAAAAAGTAAATGAATTGCTTCGGTATAACTGACGTTTTAAGACGCTACAAAAAATAAAAAATAATTTTTGGGCATTGTTCTTTCATGCAAATCGGTTCACAGTAAAAAAATTCGGAGGTAACACCGTATTTTTCGCTTCAATGACTGCACTATTACGTGCAGGACTCAATTTTCTTATGAATATAAGGGTTATTTTGTGTACTTTTAGTCTTTTTATTTTCTTAAACCCCCCCCCCCCCCCGTCCCCCCCTCCGAAACTAAAACCTGGCTACGCCCGTGATTCATATCATGCCTTTTGCCTGTCTAAAACTGTTATTTACTGCTTATAGCTTTTTCAACTTTCCCCCCACATGAGATAGTTCTCCTCCATGCCCATTGCGTAGGTATGGTACCAATAATACGATTTGACCTGTTACGAAGTTCATGTATGTTGTTGTCTATGGTAAAATCTCGTTATCTTTTCCAGAGTCAATGCCTGTTGGCAGTGGGCGGGGATGTAGTTCACGTGACCTACTGAAGTGTTGCCATGACTTATTCTTGCCATGTACTAAAGACATTTTGTTTAGAGCTATAAACGTACGTTAGTTTTGTTATGTACTTTGTTTTGTTTGTGCCGTTTTTATCCCACTGCCATGAGAGTATGCTTATTCTTTTTGCCATTACTTTTTAAATAATTAGTCAAGGAAATTATATATAAGTAAAATGTAAAATTTGGACAAGCGTGGGTAGTTCTACGTTTATCTATTTACTCTATTATATAGTTGGTGAAACCAAATTATTTTTTATTGACAAAAGTACACATTTTGAAAAGCATATCAAAGCAGTACGGATTAAATTAATGGTAATTTTGAAACTTTTTAGGTTGAATAAATTCAATTATTTCAATTAGGTTACTAAAGACATCTAATTTGTAGCGAATTTTATTTTTTAATCGAGAAATGTTTTAGAGATTTATATAATTATTTGAAAATTATAATTGTCGTGTTTATATTACTGGTAGGTACGCAAGTACGCAAGGTGTTCTATAAACATTTAAATACGAAATACGTTTATAAATACTCATTCATATTTATAAGTGTTATTTGAAATTAAGCTACGAGAATTAGTTATTTTTATCCATATTACGGGGCTTAAAAAGGTCTTTAAAAAGGAACACTACAAAATGACCCCGTAGAATATTATCAAGTGAATGTATATGGTGTTATACATATTAAACTTATGTTTAAAACGTTAATAAAGTTAAGTGAGCGAATGGTATATTCGTAAGATGTTTTTGTGAAAATTAACTTCCATACCTTACTTTCTTTATTTTTCCTTGGCCGAGGATGCCTTTGGTGTCACTGGTTGTATGAGAGACCTCCACTTACCATCAGGTTACTCTTCTGATACTTGGTCGCGTATTTAGATAAAAAAGCTCTCGTGTTCACCATACATCAGATGAGTATTTTCATTATTAATAAATTATTTCTTGTGTATGTACTGTTCCTTAGTAGTGATTGTAATATTTACATCCAACTTTGATACAGATTGGGAGTCTAACATCCCAACTCAGAGTCACTAACGGTTACTTTAATTGCTCCTTAGTAAAGAATTACCGTACAAATTCTGTACTAAGGAGCGATTTAACGACTCGTTGGGGTGTAAGTGAGTCAAACCTATTATTAAGTCTTTATTGATATTTTTAGGTTTAATACTGCGTTTAATTAGAACTTAGTGTATAAACTAATTTTGTATGACTTTTGAGATATTTCCAATTTACAATTATCGAGTATTGTATTTAAACGTATTGTAGTGGTTGTTTTAATAATGGAATGATAATTTTAGCCTTTTTACATGAAGTATTATTATAATTATAAATGACTCGTAAGTATTGATATATAATGACGTAATGATCGCTCTCTCGAACTTAAATCCGAATTTATTTTCAAGCTTTATTTGTAAGATTTGTTTAAATTATTAGATATATAAATTTTATACATGAAACAAATTTATCCTAATATTAATTAGATGATGAAGTGAGATTCAAGTAATTCAAGTACTTGAAAGTCGAAAGTACTTCATTTCATTAATCAGATCACCAAAAGTTGACATTTTTAGTCATTGAAGTATTATTACTAACTAGTGATGGGCAAAGCACCGGGTTTAAACCCGGTGCTTTGGTAAAAACCCAATAAACACCCGTAAACACCCATAAACACCCAAAAAATTGGGTTTTTACTTAATTTCTGAAAATACTTATGTAATATTTAAAAAGTATATTTACCAATAGAAAGCCACATTATTTGTGAGTGTCATAGGCTATCGGATTTTTGGAAATTCATCCCCTAAAGGGCAAAAATTGAGATTGGAAGTCGCTTTCATACAGACCAACTTTGTCAGTTTTAGAGTTATAAATATGAAAATTTTTATGTAAGCTTATAGTTATGAACAAAAGTTAACTTTAATAAATTTTTTTGGAAATTCATTCAACAAAGGGTTAATTTAGGGTACGCAACTTATTACGCAACTTTGTAAATTTGAAGTTAAAAACATGAAAATTTATATACCTACTAGCACCAGCTTAGAAACAAAATTTAGAAGTATTAAGTTTTTTTGAAAAAGGGCGAAAATTTATCTAGTGTGAAATCCTATTAGGGTATTAATTCACCCCACGAACTTTCTTCAGACGATACTAGCGCCATCTAGTATCGAATGGTGTTATTATCTTTAGACGAGACTTGCGCCATCTAGTATCGAACGATGTTATTATCTTTTTGTGGATTTGAAGTGAGACCGCCACGTTCGTTTTGTTCGCCTATTCATTGACGCTAAGAATGAGGCGTAATAAAAACTGTCAAATGTTCCGTTTACATGTATTAAGCAATGATATTATTTATAAGTAAAAAAAAGAGGTAGATATGTCACTAGCGCGCCGAAATTTTGTTAAAATTCAATAAAATGGTTAAGTAATTAAGTAGGTTGTGAGGAAGTCGTAAACTTCTTTGCGTTGTTGATCATTAGTTTTTAGTAAATCAAAGGGCATGCAAGATTTATTTTAAGATACATACTCGTATAACAATATTTTAATTTATTTTTATTATTTTAATATTTAATTTTTAAAATGTAATTTCTACCAATACTCACACTGCATACATTGTGCCTTATTTTATTATTATGGTATCTATCCCTTTTTTACACGCTTTATATTAGCTTCACCTGTATGTTTGTTTGTTTGTCTGTTTGTTTGTTTGTAACTTTTCTTTGGACTTGATTTTGACCCACTTCAAACGGTCAGATTTCTTTCAAACTTCGTAGACTTATCGAGGACCAATGACAATTCAATAGAAAGAAAGAAAAAAAAAAACCTTTTTCTATAAAAGCGTGTTTTTCAGTTTTTTTTAAACTATTATTTTCACTTTAATTTTTACCCACGACGGACGGAACGAAACGAATGCGGTATATGCATTCAGGGGTTAGAGGTTGTTACTTTGTATGTATGTATGTTACCATTTTTTATGAAAACTACTGGGCCGATTTCATTGCAGTTTTTTGCATTCAAAAGGTATCACTAAAGAGCGGGTTCATAGATATGTTTTATAGCGGAAGGCCACCAGAGGGCGCTGCAGTAGCTTAATACGGGGGGGTTTTTCAAAATTTTTATTTTTGTGCTCTGCTGTCTGTACCTACACTATATACATAGAAGAGAACTATTCTCTGTATTTTTTCAAAATTCTAGCGTCACTAGTTTCGGAGATACGGGGTGGAATTGTCAATTTTTGGCTTTTATTTTCATTCTTTCTTCGATAATTTTAAAACTATCCATTCTAGAACTATAACAAATATATATTTAAGATCCTTACAACAAGCCCTTTCATTTGATATACCACACAATACGGTTATCAAAACAGTTTTTGTTTAATTTTGATTTAGTTAAAAAAAATTTTTTCAAAATTCTGTTGTTTACTGACTGTTGTTTCTGTTGATTTGTTGACCTTCGTCCTTGGATCACAAAAAAGCATACGAGTGACAAATTTCAACTCATTTGGTCCATTAGTTTCAGAGTAAATTGGCTGTAAAGGGCGGAACACACGATTGATCGTATAAGGGTTCTGTTTTTCGATTTTTCGTACGGAACCCTAAAAACGGGAATGGTTAGCTGGAACTGTGGCCCACTGTACCAGTTTGCATTTTTTTATTATTCGACTTTTTTTTTAAAGCGTAAAAACCCAAAAATTTGGGTGTTTATCGGGTTTAAACCCAAAACACCCAAAACACCTGGGTTTTTACCCACCGGGTTTAAACCCGGGTGGGTGGATTGCCCATCTATATTACTAACGTATAGAACCGACACCGCGAACACCATGTATGTATGTCCCAAAGCATTGGCGCCACGTGGCTTCAATCTTCAATGGATTCGTTCGATTTTGAAAGGAAAACCGGGGCTCAATTTTGAAAATCGCGGTGTCACACATTTTTTAAAGATGTCTGTTCTATGACATTATATGTACTTCAATGTTTAGTGTTTATTTTTATAGAAAAATCGGTTCATCTGTTTTATAGCAACACGAAAATAGTCAAAAGTACAAATAAACAATTGTACGTAACGTAATTGGTTAAATACTAATGTAATTATAATTATAGGTTTAATTATTTTGGTCATCCAAATATACATTTTAGATTATAGAGTGTAAAAAGGCTAGAATTGTTTGAGTAACGCCGTATTGACAATACAAACTATGAATGTTTGTATAACCCAGTGTTTTCCTGCTTGAGACCTAGTTCCTCTATCCAAATATTAAATAAGCTCAAGGATTAATGTCGTGGTGCTGTTTTGCTAAAGTACTTAGTTTTGCAAAATTTTATGATTTTTTTTGTATATTGATTGCGTCTAGGTAATTATTTTGACTGTGCTGTATTAGACTTGTTTTTTGATACGAGGCGAGGAGTTTGTACATTGTTTAAGCAGTCTAGCTTGTCGTATATGACTAATGTCCTATTAGATATTTCGAATTGCATATATACATATTATCTTTTGTACCTTGACCGTCGTCTTATTAAAAGACACAATTTTTTTTACGTTTTGATAATTTTGTGATATTTTCTTCGCTGAACCAAATGTTGTGAACACAAGCAATAAAATATTTGCTGACAATTCAGGTCTTTTATTTATACCTCACGGACTTTTTTATTGTTGTCGATAGCTCTATGTATTATTTTGAAAAGTTTAACTACGTACTTTGATTTTATGTTATTGCGTATGTTTTAGAAATAAATGTAGGTACCTATTTGCTTCTTTCTTACTTGGTAGCTTCTAGAATCTACCGTAAAAGATTGAACATGTTTTGATTTATTATAAGCACGTATAAGACTAGACGTCTGTCGATTATTCACATTAAATATTTAAAAAAATATGATTGACTGCGACATTTTTTACAAGTACCTACAATCCAATGAATTTGTTACATTAAATTCAAAATACATAATAAGGTAGGAATAATTCAGGTTTATATAAATAAAATTCAGTCAGCTTGTCACAAATAGATATTTATTTAATTTTATTCATTTCTTTAAACATTACAATATTCTTTAAATATTTGCTTATCAACGAAATGCGAAGAACATTTTTGACAACAAGATCCGATAATTACAATTACAACTATAATACTCAGCAGTAAGTACCTTCAGATATTATAGCCTATACTTATTATTTTTTAAATTTAGAGAGAGAGGTTTCAAAATGCACGAGTAAGAAGAGTCAATACGCACAATGCACGATGGAAATTCCGAAACAGTTCATAATTTTGCACGATAAACGCTACCTTCCCTAATCACATGTTATTTCCATTCTATATACTCACTATGGCTGTTTGGTATGTAATGCTTGTCATATCGAATGTTTAAAAGAATTCAATCTTATAATTTCAAGTACGAAGTTGAGTTTCGAAATGAAATTATTAAAAATGTCGAACGATATGGAATTAACATTTAAGTACGCAAAACGATAAAAAATGAAGTAGCCAGCCATTAACCTCGTGTTTACTAAATTAGTTATCGAAGAAGTTATTGCAAAACTAATTATAATTAATAAATAAAATAAAGTAAATCAGACCGGATAATAGCTTTGCAGATTTTTTTTTGATTCGACCTATGCATTAAACAATTCAAATAAAATAAAAAGTAACAGAATACCATAGACAATAATCGTGCATCGTGCGCGTCTGTGAACATTTCCGTGCGTATACAGTGTAATAAAACCAATCCAGTGATTTGTTACTCAGTCACTGATAGGTAGGTACACTGTGCTTAACCTACTATATCTTACACTTAAGGAACTTTATATTTTATAGTATAACGGTACGTTTTGGACAAAGTAAACTCGAACGCAAGTTAAGTGTGTGTGTGTCGGTCGTCAGAGAGGCGGGGGCGAGGGCGTCAGCGCCGGCGGCCGAAGCGCAGGAAGGAGTGCACCACGTCTTGCCTCTTCATGCCCGTGTCCAGGAGTTGCGGGTAGTCTCGGACCAAAGCTGGAACAAAGTTTAAGGTAAGATTCAAGTTTCCACCCATTAGCGATCGCAAGGCATTTTTAATTAAGTACTAGCTATTTATTTTTTAATGAAATATGCTTTTAAGGTTTTGACTTGTTTTTACGCTTCGCTGCTACATACAACGCTGCACGCGCATATTACGATACGCGTACGCTACGACGCCGTCTGCGAAGGGCCTAATGCTGCGGCTACATTAGCGAACGAATATTCGTATTGTGATGATAAAACTTCACATTTCGGCTTTCGCGTAGCATTATAACCAGTGCCGGCGTTAGGGTAGGGCGCGGTTGGGCGACCGCCCAGGGCGTCAGGTTTGAAGAAGCGCCGCAGGTAGTCATAACGAAAACCTTATAGTTTCGTCATTTCCGTTTATCCGCAACATAGTGTCGAGACAACAGTACTGGTGAGCTGTATCTTGACATGGATAATTTTGTATGGTTTCAATGGCAGATACGGCGCCCCCGTAGAAATCTCGCCCAGGGCGTTGGTAGTGCTAAAACCGCCACTGATTATAACATTAGTAAGAGATGGAAGATCCTAGGCAACACCGATACCTTGATACTCCGGCACCTGTTCCCCGGCAGCCTCAGCATACAGCTCGAGGAAGGTATTCAGCGCCTGGCAGAAGCGCGCGGCGCGAGGGTCGTCCTCCGCCGCGCCCGCGCACAGCTGGCCCGGCGCGCCCGCCACCGCGCCCGCGCACCACGCCAGCGCCGCGCACGCCAGCAGCAGACGACAGGATTCAACTCTGAGGACAAGATTCAACTGTAGTGACGTATGAAAAGGTTCGCTGATTTAAAGACGTGGGACTTTAATGATGACTTTATTTAGACTGTCCTTACTCTACGATACATGAAGATTAGGTATATTGGATTCAGGTGTCGTTAGTGTTGTTACACAACTCTCTTACTAGCCCCACGGGACATATGAGACTCATATATGCTAAACATTGCTAGTTGTCCCGTCACGGAACAACTCAACGGGACTAGTGGGATAGACCCGCAAGAACAGACTGGGGGAGAGAACGGACCCCTGAGAAACTCCAACATTTTCTTATCCACACATTACCAGCTTTGGTTATTGTATAGAATGCCTAGGCATAGTATGAAATGAATAATATTCCATATGTTACCTGAATGTTTTAGATATTCTATACATTGCCTAGGTGTATAGAATACCGGATTATACAGATTTCCGGTAACATACCCATATAAGTCATATTGCAGTACTAATAAGTATTCTGTGGTTATAACTTATATGGCAAACATCCCAAAACCGGTCGAACGAATATATCTACCTATTGTGTTAAGATATAGGATATCTTTTAAGTTTGCTGCTCTTTGGTGTGAAATGTTTTCCTCAATATGACATCAAACAAGTGATCTTACACTCGTTTGATGTCGTATTGATATGGAATTGAGAAGGTTGCGAGCCTTGTTATGTCGGTAACTTGAGGAACAGGGGTAGATTTGCATTGCGTAGGTATGCAGTCGAGAACTATTTATAATGTTTATTCTGTGCTATTTATATAACGGAGTTATTTTTAACCAAAAACTTACATGAAAACAATACAGTACCACAATGTATCTATCTATGCACAAGGTACATGTTAAGTGCAATATATTATGTAGTAAATAAACACTGCATAATCAATAAGTTGTACTCTGCTCCGTATTTCAAAGTTACAATACAACTCTAAAAGTGGAACCTTAGTTATCAAAAAATAGTTTTGGCATTAAAACATTTTTATCTGTATATTTTTTAAAGTCTCTTCCTTTTGTGTCAGTCTTCTTTTTATAATTACAAATTCCGATAAAAAGATACTTAGGGGAGACCGGGGGCAAAAGTAACAGTTTTTAGTTCGTGGCCGATTGTGCCAAAACTGTTGATATCTAACAAAATCCTGTTATTCTCCAAGATACTTAGTTTAAGTGTCTACCAACTTGTCTAGTCAACGTTAGAGTACTAATCGTAATTATGTTGCAATCCCACTTTTAAAAAGGAGTGTCGAATGTTACAATTGACCCATAGTGCGGGGTCGTTTGTAACATTGTTTTGATGAACAATAAAATGTCAATGTTAATGAATTTAGCCATATTTTAATTTTAAAAATAATCACAATCTTAAATACAATCAGTATTTTAATTGGTACCTAAAATAAATAATTTTATTTCTTCAAGCCGCTTCGAAACAAAAAAGTATACACTTCTCTTTATAACTGATCAAAAGCGAATATATTACTATCTAAAATCACAATTTTAGACAAGTTATAAGCACTACGTCATTAAATAACATTTTATCGTATATTTCTTTGACGAATTCAACAATAATCAACAACAACAAATTTGTATGAAAACGTGTGTGTTACTAATAATCCCCTGTTACATTTAACCCCTGTCATATTTCTGCGAACAAAAAGATTACAAGCACAAAGATGGAATGGATGAATTTCCGTGTGCGAAGTTGCGGACAATAGCTAGTGTAAAAATAAAAGAAAAAAAGGCAAATAAATGTAGATATTTAAAATTTCCAAAATGCGCTTCCGGACGAATTTTTTTGTCCTAGATTTGCGATTGATGTCATTTTAATTATTAATAAAGATCACTTATCAAGATTTAATAAAATATGATGTTTATATGTGATCTTCAATACAAATTAAGCGTTTTTGTATTTTCGACCTAAAACGTGTTAAAGAGGTGACGGAACAATGATATTAGAAAAACAAAAAAAGGATAAAAGTTCTGACTAGATAGAAATGACGTAATGATTACACAGCCATCATGCATTAATCTAATATTTTATTCGGGTTAAGGTTAGACCTGTCACTGGGTAGAGGATTTCCCACGAAGAGGACAGCAACTAAGATATAATATAAACGAAACTTTTCGAAAACCGCATTTTCTAATTCACGCGAGCGAAGCTGCGGGCGTCCACTAAGTAGTATGAAAATACTAAAGATTTCTTAATGGCTCAAAACATATAACTTAGGTAAAACAATTATTTTCACCTCGGGGTCATTAGTAGCAAGGGGTCAATAGTAACGTTACTATTGACCCCGAAAAAAATGGTACAATTGTTCCTGAAGACTGTTTTATTTAAAAACAAAAATAAATCAGAAACTCTGAACACTATTTTACTTTTGCGATAAGGTTTATATTGTGTGATATATATAGATTCTAATATTTGTTGTTAATTTACTTATACTTTGTAAATTAAAGAGTAATAACTGATTTTACAAAGTACGAAAAATTACTTTGGGGCTGTCCAAATGGCAATAGTCAATTACACACGTCCACCCTGCTCGGAGCACATTGCTCAGTGGTTAGCCTACCCGAGCACGTTACGGCCTATGCCCCCGCGGCCGCACACTCTTCAGCGTTGCTTGCCAACCAAAATATCACCAACGTTACTATTGCCCCGTGGTACTTTTGCCCCCGGTCTCCCCTACTGTAAGTTCTGTAAGATTGTTTACCAAAGGATTCGTCTGAAAATGGCTTTTATTAGCTCTACCACTGTCCACTATACTATCACTGATTTACCTATGTATGTGTACCTATTATGCTACTTACTGTGAATATTGATTCGATTTGATTAGAAATTATAACAGTCTACCATCCACCCGCATCAAGATGACAATGTCCAATGAACCTTCGCTACACCACGCAATCGAATTTTTGGGGCACAATAAGACAACAGTCGGAATGTGTATCCACAACAACGTGACCCCACATTATTAAAATACCACGATACAAATAAGTGTTACCCGAAACTTATTGGTTTTATACAAACCCTGCCCTTTGATTTTCAATGGATGCTTTCGATATCAAATAGTTTGGGGATCGCGTACTACAAAGGTCACCAGTCGCGAAAACCAAAACGACGCGTAATTTGTTGAATCGCAAAATAATGTAGTGATGGAAATTTACACCAATAAATCGCACCTTCGGTGCAACAAAGGCACAACAGCTTTTTTTGTAATTTTACATGAGAGGACTTTAAGATTTTTTCACATTCACATTCATTTTGATATTACTGGATTACTATCTGTAATAGGTTAAAAATATATATACCATTAATTATTTATAGTTTTTGCTGTAGTTTCACGTAAAATACTTGTAGACAATTTGGCATACTAACTCAATTTTACAGTTTTGGCTATTTGTGACTTTGTTGCACCGAAGGTGCGAAATAATAAAATTTGAACTGTTGGATGTCTGCAGGCAGTTATTTAAGAGAAATAAATATGAGTTTTATTACAGGAGCAATAAAACTAAAAAACATATCGTCAGTATCACACACTGCTGACCAAAGGTGGGTAGATGTCAATTTGTGGTCGACAAAACATGAAAACCAAAATTATAATTATGGTGGTCCAGTTAAGAGTTAATAATGATGGCACCGTTTGTATATAAATTTAAATTAGTAACAACAAATTAAAATTTGATGTAAGTAAACTTCATAAATTAGCCATTCTGCGTCCATCCTGATTTATTCGCAGCTAAATAATGAGCAATAAGGCAACAAAACGTTGTGGAAGTCATTACGTCAGTCCGGTCGCACGCTCTGCATTCTGATGAGTAAGGCGCCCTGCAAACGGATCGCGTAATCCTTTTGAATATCGCCGAAAAACTTTTCCCCAGTAGGATCTTGGAATATTTTAGCCATGCAGCCCGCCATTCCGTATAAAGTAAAATCAAGGCTCAGGAGTCAGGGCTCAAAGCTTGATGCCACTCATAAGTCATAAGGTCATAACTTAAGCGAAGCAAGTATTTAACCTAAAACATACCAAGAAAGAAAGAACTAGGTCTCTAGCCCCCAGCCGGAATACGATGAATCGTTTAGCGGCTAACTCAAGCTCAAGGGTGGTAGCTATCCAGGCAGGCTTTACTTCCAGTTTCGCTTCATTTTGACTTAACGTTTTACAATAGTGAGTGTTGAGCCATTATTAATTACACCAAAGTGCAAAGGTAATTTTTCTGAAAATGGCCTGTATCATGCTTGTTCCGATGAGTCCTTGGCAATGTTTACTTCAACGTCGTTTTACAATTAACATAAATCGTCAGGCTTCAACCTATTAGCGGCCTTTAAGCAATTGCAGGGTGGGCGTTTTGCGTAATTAAGGATTCTTGTAGAATTCTCCATCAAGTTCAAGAACGAATTTGTGGAGAAAAGTGAGTGACTCAAACGTTGGCTGTTGTACTGTCGCCTGAAAGCTTTCTTTCTTTTTCTTCTCTATTGGCTGGCAACCCATCAGTGGTACCTTTGGTGTCGCTGATATTCACGGGCGACCATAGCCACTTGCGTGACGACTGACGATCCTGTAGAATAGTTGGTAACGACCCTGTCTGCGAGGGGTCCTAGGTTCGATTCCCGGCGGGGGCAGATATTTATGTGAGAGATAAATATTTGTAGGTCCAAAAGAAAATCTTAGCCACCACTTTAGTTCAAACTGGAACATCATGGAATACGTCATACCCTGAACGATTACAAAGAGATTTATTCAATTAAAAAGGCTGTAAATATCGCAGTAAGTAGGTAGTTAGTACGCAGCGCGCAGGTCTGCATGCTGATGAGACGAGTGGATAGCGAACAAGCGGTCCAAATCCACACTTAATCTGTTTGCTCTCTTCACGACACTCCGCTAGCTTTGGAACTTCGTCGCTTAATTGCTTTACGACCGCAAACAACTTGGGATGTCGTATCATAAAGCGTTGTTTGATGTATGAAAATATTTGACAACCACAGATTAGTTTAAGGTGCGTCTTTGGAAACCATATCGAAAGACGTATGATAAATCTCAAATTGCCGAACTTAAAAAACAGAAGGAAAACATTGAAGTATTATTACTAGCGTTTGAACCGACCGCGACACCGCGAACACCATGTATGTCCCAATGCATTGGCGCCACGTGGCTTCAATCTTCAATGGATTCGTTCCATTTTGAAAGGAGAACCGGGGCTCAATTTAGAAAATCGAACCTTCCGGGCGGGACACATTTTGTTTGAGATGTCTGTTCTATGACATTATACTTCAATGGAGGATTTTTTTTTTACTTGTAGAGACAAACTTGTCAAACTTCATCCCTTATAGTACTTAATTTTAATAATTTTTTTCAAAATCGCTACACTATGCAGGTTACAAATTACCTCAATGAATAATTTCACACATACCGTATGTTAGATTTACCTCAATGAAGAGTTTCATACATAATATAAAGCATATTAATTCAAACAACACAATTGACAAACCCCAGTTGCGTAAAAAATATAATGTCACGAAGATACCTACACTACACCTAACAGTTGATAATATTATATCACGTATACCTGAAATACTATTATGCATGCAGAATTCGATTCCAGTATCGGCTTATTTATATTCAAGAATTTCAACTTTAAGTCTTTGAGTAATTGATCGCGACGTTAATTATCATCTCTTAACAAAGCCCGTCGGCGCAGATAAAGTAATAATTTGGCAACAAATTGCTCCCGCGAACTGATTGACGGCCGCTGATCGAAACTTGGTTGGGAATGAAAACGGGTTTGGGTTTTTGCGCGTTCCTCCTGGAACCCGATGGACTCGATGGACTCTACAATTTGGGTCAATTGAACCCGTGAGAACAATCTTCTTGTAAAGCTTACACTTGCAAGGCGATGACGATTTGACCATCCATTTTTTTTATAAATATCATAATTTCCTTCTAAAACTACGTTGATTCTTATAAAAAGTTATTTAATTATCTATTATAAGTATTGTATATTGTATAATAGACGTTCATTAATAAGATGTGAACAATATATTGATTCATGTTGGTTAACTTAAATAGTGTCTCTGTTATTATGCTCGTGTTGGTCTATGTAACTTCAACTTTATCTAAACCTATTGAACTATCCTTGACATTTGTTTACTTACAAATATCTGAGATAGGTATTATCGGATTATATAATAATTCACCACAGAAAAGATAGGCCACAAGAAAAAGAAATCCGTTTATTTTCAATTTATTACGTATTATTAATAGATCTAAATAATAAATACCTACCTACGTAATAATATTATACTAATGCAGGGGTAATGCGTGCATAAGCACTCATTTACCTATTTTAAATTTAGTTGGTATTATAAAATTGTTTCCTTTGCATTTTATAATAACATTTACTTAGAAATAAAGTTAAGTTTCATAATTGTTACTGACAACTCACCTTTTGAAGTCGGCTTACAAGAGAACTTAGAATAGGAAATGGGCACTTTAACTTTGTGTACCTATTGCTGGTTATAATTTTCAACGCAGTCCATTCTAAAATGGATTCCTAATATCTCAAAGGCTGGAAGATTGTGAAAGGGTAATACTGTTTCATCAAGTAGCCCTCATTTATAATTATTAAATAGTTTTATAGCAAGCCAGCCGTGCAATTGAATTTTATGGTAAACTTTATTGTAATTAAAATTCTTGATTAAAATTTTCTATTACGTGTTTTATAGTTTAAGGACTAAATTACGATTTTCCCGCTAGAGTTATTTCGCTTAACAATATTGTCACTTACTACCTAAGCCGCAGCTTCTCTTTATCTAAATCACCAACCCCATTTGAAAATCAACAATGTAAAGCTCCCCATGATCATAGGATATGACATGTCGTAACCCCAGAGGTTGTGATATGTCGTAACAAAACGGCATGTCACAGAATGGTTAATGTTAATTTCGTAGTTTTAATGTACGCGGCAACTATTTCTATTTTCCATTAATTAAAGACGGAACGCACTAACTTGATTCATATAACATAACTAGCTGCGCCTCGCGGTTTCACCCGCGTTAATTTGTGGAAAAAAACGTAACTACTAAAATATATGATATTATATAGCCTTCCTCGATAACTGGGCTATCAAACACAAAAAGAATTTTTCAATTCGAACCAGTAGTTCCTGAGATTAGCGCGTTCAACCAAACAAAACTCTTCAGCTTTATAATATTAGTATGGATTCTATCCTTCAATATAAAAAAATATCTATTGCATTATGTAATATCGAAACTTCATTGTACCTACACTAATCTAAAATCTACACTGTATTTTTTCTAATACATTTAGTATTACAATACAAATTATTTGTAAAAATATAGCACACTATCCTTATATCATTATCAGTACAGATCTAACACATATATTTGTCAATGAGACAGATAGACAGAATATATACCCTATAAATAGGTAGTATACGTAAAGTCTACTCATATTTATTCGCCATATGAAGCTCAATCACACCCAAATTAATAAAGAGCTAAGTAAATGTCGAGAAATTAGGTCATATTTAAACGTATTTTCTATTTATAAGCATGAGGTCCTATCTATTGTCTCTAGGTTGAACTATCAATTGGCCTCTAGCCCCAGTAATGTATAAGTCTGTACCCTGATTTGCGCCAATTGACCTACAGTGAGAACAGTCCGGCGTCCATTTATATACTAAATAAAGTAATTTAAATGCCGCAGTAATAAAATAAAGACGTTGAAAGAACTTTCCAATGAACTGACCACACTTTCTTATCGTTGTCAAATTCCCGTTATACAATCAGTAGAACTTGTATAACATTTTATAGTCCTTTTAATGACATATTATTTTCTTGATTACGATTATTTTCTCTTCATGGATGCCATAGAAAACACAAAGACACACATCCAGACCGAGAACAGACATTAAAACTGATTCGTTGAGAATCGAACCCAGGACACTTCGACCACCTTTTACCACAATACGGACTTTAATCATTGAAGTATTATTACTAGCGTATAGAATCGACACCGCGAACACCATGTATATCCCAATGCATTGGCGCCACGTGGCTTCAATCTTCAATGGATTCGTTCGATTTTGAAAGGAGAACGGGGGCTCAATTTTGAAAATCGAACCTCCCGGACGGGACGCACATTTTGTTCGAGATGTCTGTTCTATGACACTATACTTCAATGACTTTAATGCAGGTTTTTCAATCTCAGAATACTTGTATGATACACATTAAAACTTCACCCGATCTGTAACCGGGTAATCTCATTGTAAGGTTAAATCGCTCGAGCCACGGTTACCGAGAGGTAAACAAGAGTTAACTGCGTAGTAAAGTGAAACGCAATCCTAGAGCTATTCATTAACAACCTGTAAAAACGTCTAATAAGGACGATCTACCACGGATATTGTGGATATTATAGCAAATAGTTCTATCGTATTATTTCGTTTTATATAATATAATTTAATTAATAGGTTTATTACTACGCAGTATGTTCAATCCTTTATTCATAAAAACAAGCAGTAAGTAATAGATGGCTTTTGAAGTGTTTTGTTTCTTTCACTCTTATGAAAAGCAATAAAGATAAACATAATTATTATAACAGTGCAATAGCTAAAATAGGTTTATTAAGCATTTACAATGATATTATATGTATAAAGAGGTAGATGGGTTACTAGCGCGCCGACGGCGAAGAGCGAAAGAGTAGTCAATTGACCACGCTTGCTCGCATTACTCGCAGTCGCTCTCTCAATACTCTGTGAATACGCACGCTTTTATTTTTGTCAGAAGTGCTGGAGATTTGACATACAGCGTTAAAATGCCTTCGTGTGTTATGCGTAAATGCACTAATTAGTTACGTAAAAAAATAAAATTCATGGAATAACATACCACAAGTAAGGAAACATGATTTATTGCATTTCAATAATTCTCTAACAAAATAAGTATGGCGGCATGACAGCGCGCCAGCTTGGCGCCAGCCGAACGTAAGGTACTTGTGACGCGAGCGACAAACACTAGCTGTCTTTTTCACTATTATGGTTTTAGTAATGCTATCCCTTTTACATAATTTAACAAGCGCTGATTGGTCGCAGTGTGTCGTAGCTGTTTTCGGAACAGATTTTTCGTTTAATTTTTAAGGGCATAACGTATATGAATAAATAAATTAACGCTTACACACTCATACCCCCACAGTAGGTTTTTACCTGTGTCGCGGGTGGCATCGACGACACATATAACACATAACAATAACACCCTGCACCCGACTACAAATATTTATCTGTCATATAGATATCTGCCCAGGCCAGGCCGGGAATCGAAACCGGGACCCCTCACTTCGCACGGTACCTAAGTAATGTTTTAAGTGTCCATAATAACAATACTGCAAATATCAACATTTTACGGTAAGACATTAATGATTACGTCACTCGGGGGTAAAGGGAAGAAGGGGTCAACAAATTATGACATGTGACAACGCCGAACGAGTCATAAGCTTCGTGACGTCATATCTACTCGTATACTTACTGTGTTACGAAAAAATTGTACTCTCAGTGGAAAAAATGAATGCATCAATTAGTTACGCCTTCGTTCCGCCTAAGTAAAGTGCAGCGATCTTTCATAGGGCTTGGTATACATTTCTATAATAAAATCCCAAAATTAATACGTGACTTGCCAATAGAAACTTTCAAAAAACGTGTAAAGACACAATTGTTAGGCAAGGGATATTATAGTGTAGACGAGTATTTAAATGACAAAGACGCATGGAAATGACCAGCTCTGCAACCAGTTCCGCTCAGAATAGTAAATACTTTTGTATTATTATCTTTTTTTGTAATATTTTTTTAAAAGATGTGCTGAGGAGTTTCTTTAGGCTTTTCTTCTCCTCCACGACATAGCACCTTCCGAAAAGCCAAAAAATGACGTGCATAAGTGTATCAGTGATACCTATATGAATAAAATATTTTGACTTTGACTTTGACTTTGAAAAGGCATTAGTTGAAAATTGTAATTTTACAGGAGAGCAAAAAAACTGTTAAAATATCAGAAAGTAGTCAAAGGAATTTACATTACGATTTCTTGCACAAACCGTCAAGAATAATGATAAAAATTTGAAAAAAATGAGCATATGCAGCTTTTGTTCCTCTTTCCAATCATATTAATAACTAAAATTCAACCTAAGACGACTTATGCCTTGTTTTCCACTGAGGGTGCGAAATGGTGTAATGTTCATGAGGACGAGATAAGTAATTTTTGGATAAGTCATTTCATTCTGAGTCGTGACGTTGTTGTAATATAAAATTATGCGACGTCGACGATCGCGATAGGATATTAGGTCACGCAAATGTCCAACTGTGGGACCAAGGACTATCAGAGTCCCTTATCATGAAATTCCATCATTTCCATCGTGCAATGCCTCTCGCAGGACCGGCCGCAACCGCAACAAAGAGAATCAAGGTGTGATTCATGAATTTCGTAAGGGTCCCAAGGGGGGCTTATCATAGTTTGTCGAATAAATGTGAAGACATGTCAAAATGCAATAAATTTTGTTATGTTTTTATTATAACTGACAAATGAGTTGACGAAGTAAGTGGTGAGCCGTCGCCTATGGATATCCGTAACACAAAATGTATAATAACACCGACGAATCATACACTCAGGGTTAATGAACTAGTAACTAATACTAGCATATCTAGGTGTGTATAGACTATAGCCTCTGGGGCTGTTATTTGTCCGGATTTCCCCGAATTTATCCTAGTTTATTCTGCTTCCAGGGGGAACGTGGTTTTCAACAAGGTTCCCGGACTTTTTGTGTCAGAGGAATCCCGAAAAGTTGAAAGAATAGAAGATAGATTTAAGTGTCTGGAAAAAAATTTTTTCGTCCAAATATGAGGGGTATATCTGGCGCAAGTGATTTAGGTGATAGGGCCAACAGCAACTACTCATTCGAAACAAAAAAAAGGTAATGGCAGCTCTAGGTGTGTCTAATCCCTCCCAAGTCTCAAGTCATTGACAGAAGTCGATGGGTACAAGCTCCTCTTGTATGTTTTGGAATAGCATCAGTAGTGGCGTTGTTACACTGATTATTTCTGGATCGGATGGAGTGTAGCAGCTGCAAATCGCTTTTAGATTTTACTTGTCTTCTATTTTATGTTAAAAATATTTTAATAGAAATATTTAATAGAAAACGGAACTAAAATGAATGTTTTGCTTTGATAAGACTGTACTGTTCCATATTTTATTATTTTATTGTTGGTCTTGAAACCCAGTTGGTAGTGTTCCTGCTCGTGTACCGATGAGTTCCAAGTTCGATTCCCGGCCGCTCGCTCGGAGGCAGACAATATTTTTGTACTTATTTTGTCTTTCATGATTTTAGACTTAACTCATCGCGGACTGAATACATTTTAAGTATAATACGGGTACTCACGATACATATATTTTATATTATACGCCGATATTTCGACCCCGTTACAGGGATCGTGGTCACGGCTAGACTGCGGTGGCCTATTAGAAATCAAAAAACACCCCAAAAATTTTAATAGGGAGGACGGTTTTAAATTGGCACCGACGTGGAATCCAGTGGTTAGTTTATGTAAATCTCGAAAAGTGTCGAGTGTTGTGCGGCAAGATGTAATCAGTGTAGTGTGTCGTGATATGGTTCACAAAGCTCAAAAACGATCGAGACGTAAGGTAGACAGACTGATGTATTAGTGTCAAACGTCATCCGACATCCAGCATCCGGTTCTTGACATCCGTCATCCGTCAAAGACTAATATCAACGTCGTTTGTCAACCTGTCAAGAGTTTCTCCGCGCCACCGCAGTCTAGCCGTGACCACGATCCCTGTAACGGGGTCGAAATATCGGCGTATAATATAAAATATATATATCGTGAGTACCCGTATTATACTTAAAATGTATTTTGTCTTTGTTTGTGATACGTCGTTTATGCAGGATATCTTGGCTCGTCATAGCCTCTTTTTGCACTTCACCATAATTAAATAATACTTAATTATAAATTTAACCCAGTTCATGAATAAAAATATACAAATTATTCCCTCTGAAGAATATTACAGTGTTTTAAATACCTGCATGGTTTTATTTGTTTAAAAGCCGCTAAATAATCTGTATTTCTAATAAATAATTAGGCCGTATTGAAATATGAATATAAATATAAATATGAGGCTTGAACACGAGGAGAAAACCATGCTCAGTAGTCCATCAATGTTTAAAGCCTTAACCCCTCACATTATACAAAGAGACCGGAACCCAGCAGAGGGTCAGTTATCGGTCATGAAGATGACCAGGCTTTATCATGCTACACAACCATACAGAAATATTATGAATACGTAAATGTAATCGTGTTACCTATCGTTATTACATTTTTTATTGTTTGCACATCACAATAGCGTGCATACCTTCACAAAGGATCGCCAAACGGCCTTACCTATCGCTCAGCTACTCGTATATTATCAGCGTAGCTTTTGAACAACGTCGAGGAAACTGGAGATACGGGAATCGGGATACGGGGTAGGTGAAGAAACGTGAAATATATATCGTGAGTACCCGTATTATACTAAAAATGTTTACAGTCCGCGATGAGTTAAGTTTAAAATCACGTGAAAGGTACTTTGTGCAAATTTTATATCAAACAAAGTCGCTAGGTAGGTATATATTTACTAGCGTAAGCCCGGCTTACTATTATATAAAAAACTAGGAAATCGCCCTCGCTTCGCTTCGTGAAAAATAGTAAAAAATGTTATATAGCCTATGTCACCCGGGGATAGTGTAGCTTCCAAACAGTGAAAGAATTTTTCAAATCGGTTCAGTAGTTTCGGAGCCTATTCAATGCAAACAATCAAATCTTTCCTCTTTATAATATTAAGTATAGATAAATAACGCCCACACAAGGATTCCTTGTATCGGTGCCGTGGATAACACATAAAGACAAGGACACACACCCAGACCGAGAACAGAAATTCAATGTCACAATTCAAATTTCTGCTTCACTGGGAATCGAACCCAAAAACCTTGGTACGGCGACCGTTCATAATTACGACTTAATCTAAAGGTACGATTCCACCAAAATAGTTTACAGCACATTTGTTTACAAACATTTTGTGCAAAACTCCAGCATTGCACTTTAAGCTAGTATCGCGTTTAGCTGCTGTCTCCACCGGCAAGGCTGTGCGTAACTTTTGTAAACGCACAGTGTGGCACACTTGTGCACAAACAATGTTCACTGAGAAGAGTTTTCTGTCTTCAGATGTTAAATATGGACGGGCAGGAAAACGTAGTGCTTTGTGCTGCAGCTTGTGTTTTATTATTTAGTTTGCTTAAAAAGAAACGAAGAATAAAAGCAAGACTGAGTTCGTGAACAACAAGCGTGTACGCGTCGACGCGAGTCCACTGCGTACATGTGTGCGCGCACAAAAGTATACAGATGTGCGTGAACAATTTTAAATGTTCGCGCACAATTTGTTACTGTATGCCCGAGTGACTCGACCAGCGTGAACATTTGTGTCGTACACTGTGCATTACAGTGCCGCACAGTTCAGCACACTGGTGGAATCAAGCCTTTACAGACACAGAAACTTAATTATTTCTTAACCTGGCGTTTTTCCAATGATATTGTAACTTAAGATGGTGCTGATTCCAATTCGATCTATGTGAAATATAAAAAAATAATTAGGTACGCGAGATAAGATGAATTTATTTGTCTCACGAGAATTGATATCTTCTAATGATCTTCTAATTTATCTTTACTCATTGCTTGCAAGTAAATGTTAGATTATAATCTACTTAATCTTGGTGAATGGCAATGTGTTCAAAACTTAGTACCTACCTAAAAGCTTATGCACTCTTGACTTTATCACGCCCAAATAAGTAAAGGAGAAAACTGGATGCAGTTAGTAAAGAGTAGATACTTCAACTTATTAATGTTCGATTTAGTTATTTTAGTGTACTTTTTGCTGGTGACGTGCGTCATGAGGTTATATTGACTCATAGAGAACCTTTTACAGTACGTCGTGTGGTCAAATAAGCCCTCATTCAGTTCTGTTTTAATATAGGTTTTTCTCAATGGTGATATTTATTATTAAATATATTTTATTTTGAGCTATGAGCCAATATGACCTCACAAGTCACAACGCAGCGAACGTGTTAATTTTTCAAGAGGCGCACGGATTATTAGACTTCTTCATCTCGTTATGTATTTTGTAATGAAACACAATTTATGTATCCCCTAAATAAAACATATTGTAGAATATGTTTTACTTTCAGCCTGCAGAGAGAGAGAGAGAGTTTGGTTAGAAGTTCTCTGTTTACTAAACTTTTCAGTAATATTTATACTTCGCAGAAAGTATGAATTTAGTATATACATAGGTATTTTATTTTTATTTTTATTTTATACACTAATCACTCTGTTTTCAATTTGTCAAACTGTCAAGCTAAATGTTCCAAGCACTAATAATATCATGGACAAGTTATGCTTATGAGTTCCTTGGTACCAATAAATGTATCATTAACTACTGGGTAGCCGTGATAAAATATTTGAGTCGTAAATAATGTGCAATATATTGCAGTAATAAATTAGTAATTTTATATCAATTCAGGGCACACGCTGTTGAGTAATTTTAATTTATTGTATAACTTTAAAACAGAAGCAAGTTGGAATAACTCTTTTATAGTTTTATAAGTGTTTTTATTACTATTTTAGTAGCTACTGCACGTAGAGCGTGGATAGGGTACATATCTATGTATGTATATTCAACGTTTGTCTACGTTTGTTTTTTCAATGTTTACTTTGCAGATAAGTATCTATTATATTATACTTAAGTTAAATTATTTAAGTTGCCGTTATTTTGTTTTTTATTCGAATGTTTACGTTATTTAATATAAGTCCCTTGGAAGTTGCAAAACTTTGTGCGTGTACAGGCCCATACAAAATTATGATAATGTTATACCTAACCAAAATCATTTGTTTATGTCAGTAAGTATAAGTCAATTAATTTATTTTAAGATAAATAAAAATCTTGTTATAATAAATAAATATCTTGTTTTCCTGCTTGAAAAAACTAATGTCATAAGGTGTAAATTAAAAGAAATCAACACAATTAATAGGTTCCACTTTCATTATTTTAATATTGAATTTAGAACTCATGACTATAGTTTAGTGTTATTTTCTTACCTAAATATTGACATTTATATTATTTCGTAAAAAATCACAAAACTGTCAATCCAAACTTTAATCTTTTCACTTGTCATTTTCAGTACCGATTATCAAAAGCTAAACACTTGTCACCACGAAAGTACAATTAAAAATAGTGATGCGCGACTATTTTTAGATTTATCGACAGTTGAACGACATTATCGATGTATGACATACGTCGTGACGCGTGCGCACCCGGGGAGCACTGGAGGCTGCGCCGCGACCCGCAGCAATTTATCTCAAGCGATCTTCTTGATTAGGGATGTACCTGCTTATCGAAATTGGAATCTTTTAGGAAACGCTCAGTTGACGCGGTTTTCAACTAATTGCCGTTTATGGTAAGTGTCAGTTTTTATAACAGAATAATTTAAATTGATTTCAAGTATTTTTTGTACACCCCAAAAAGGAAAAAGCCAATAAACATAATCTAAAATTTTAACAAAAAAAAAACAACTTAAATGAATAATTGTGTCTTTAAATTCTTTTCATTTTGGGTCAGCCTTATATTTGAATTAGAAATTAAATTAAAAGAAAACCTCTAAGATTGTTTATCAAATAGCACTCGTCTAAAAAATGGACTACGCGTATCAATTTAATGTGAAAAAAGTTTGTGAATCGTTGCAAAATAAGTAACAATATGTATCATAAATTTTTGTTTATCAAATTACAGTAGTGTGGCTCCCAAAGGTGCTTCGCTCAAGAATGATTGATTGAGTGACGGTAGGCACCGCTCCGTGAGCTTGTAAATGAGCAAGCGGTTTGAGTATTAAGGTAAAATTATGATTTGGCTTATAGTTCTCACACACCAGCAGGGTATGTTCCGTAGAGAATTTCAGTTAAGCAATAAGTAACAGTAAAATTACACTATATATGTGTTTCTTACTACTACCGGATAATAATATGTCTTTGCTCCTTGTATGACTAATCTTGTATTCCAATTGGTCTTCTTAAAGGGCTGAGTTATGTGGCAGGTAATCTGATGTTCCTGGGCTTTGGTCATTTATTTTATTAATTGTGTAGGAGTTTATGAAAATTTATTTTATATTATTAAAGAAATAATATAAAATTTTGATATAAGAGCAAAGCCTTTTTTATGATTATTGCAATGATTTAGATACTGTAAATGTATCTAGTGCACGGATCTCCCACTTAAATTTTAGCCGGTGATATACGTGGTGTGTTCAAAAAATAACGAGAATTTTCGTTTTTTGAAAAAAATACTTATTTATTCATCTACATTAGTATTGTCACCTTCATAATAGGAACTATTAGACACTAGATATTATCCACTAGTGCCAGCGCTTCTTTCAGTCTCGGAAATACTTTTCAGGCTCGGTTTTTGGGATAGCCTTAAGCTCTTTCAGCGATGCGTTTTAATATCATCTATGCTTGAAAACGCCGGCCTTTTCAGGTTCTCTTTATTTATGAAAATAGAAAAAAGTTACACGGAGCCATCGAGGCGAGCTATGGAGGCTGGGGGCATCGTTCCGATTCTATTTTTGGCCAAAATTTCACGAACAAGCAATGAAGTGTGAGCAGGTGCAGCATTATCGTGATGCGAACGAAATCTATCAAAAATCGCCGAGATCTTAAAAACATGTCTAACCTTAGCGGCTGCTATTTAAAAAGTACACAATGAACACAGCTGAAAATTTTATCATACCTAAGGGGCATGTGTGTCAATATAATAAAAAAGCTTTTTACAATCGGACTCTCCAGATCCGCTAAATTTAAAGATTCCCGTTATTTTTTTTGAACACAGTAGTATTTTTTGTGATATATTTTATGTTAATTATGTTCAATGTTCATAAATGGAAACCATTTACTAGCAAACGGCTCGTCAGATACTGCTATTTTAAAAACCCGTTTGTCTAGCTATCAACTTAAAAATATCGATATCGATATCCAATCTTTGTCTGTGACGCAACACTAGGTTGCCAATGTGCGATGCGTACGTGCAACTTCGCACGCAATTCTACGCAAAATGTACTCCTATCCTTACACTGTCACTGCAATCAGACACTCTCCAAATAGATGCATTAAATGTAAAGCCAATATAGACCTTATGCCCTTGCATCAAAGACGTGATAAATGCATTTAGCTCTACAGGCTGCCAAGAGTCCTATCTTTGTAATGACTGATCGAAATAAATTTAATTTGAATTGTTCCCGTCAACTGAAAACAGGCACATGACCTAAATATGTGTATCTATTTGAACTGTGATATTATTTTAATGGTCTTGCAAGTTACCTATTTTAAGTCGACTTCCAAAATAGGTAGGTAGGTACCTATTTACTTACAAATTATGAAATAATAATTCCCTAAATGATTCCCTTTCAATTTTTGAGACAAACTAGACGGTTTGATTATGGACTACTAACTTTTCTTTACTAATAAAATTATTACTAATTATTACTAAAAAATGATTACTTTTCTTGGACTAATAACTTGCCCAATAAAATATTATAATCTGTCTGCTTTATAAGAAGCGTCTTCAATACGTAGACGTACCTACACAACCAAGCTTTAGGTACCTCAATGACAAAATATATAAGATAATTTATTAAACCTTAGAGAAGAGACGAAATAAATGACTAATAATTTAGCCATTTAAAAATAATGAATAGAAGCTAGCAAACAGTAGCGTAGGTGTTAAAGCACAAAGCTACAAATTCAAATTCCGAGAATGAACTAATTAGTAGAAACTCATTGCGGACACACCGTATTTAACCGTACGGTACCTGCTGTAACATAATCCTTTAAACGTAGTTGACGGTCCTCAGTGCAGTCAGCTCTCACTAATTGGAAAACGAGTGAGTTAAACACGTTACTTGGTAAATTTTACGTTTCAACACTTTCAACCCCATTAAAGAGATTCAGGTTTTTAACCTGACTGCTGTAGTATCACAGAAGAAATAATAGTAAGATACATAATATTATGGTAGTAAAAAATCCGTTTATGTCAGCCTTAGGTACATTAGAGTACTTTTTCATGATAATGGCCGGGGAACAAACGGGCCACACGGTAATTGCATGTTTTAAAATATGTACTAATGAATGTAATCTGTGATTGCATGATCTCAATGTCAAAGTTATAGAAGCGTTGCTGACAAATATATAAGCAGAGAGAATGTTTGAATGTTTGAATGTTTAACTTATTCTAAATCAGTCTTCTGAGATTATTCATTTACATTAAAACATTATACATACTGCTGATTTGACAAGAAAGAAGGTAGTTGGCCAGCTGAAAAACCTATACATAATGTCTTTTAGCCTTTTTTAACAAGAATTTTTTTTAGGTCTATGGTATTGTATGGGGTCTTTTCTCTAGTTTAATCTTGTCTTTTTTATATCTATAATTTAGAAATTAGATTATATTCCATTAATTGATGGACAGTACTACCAAGGTAGCCCCCAAATATTAATTAATATATTATTTAAAAGTAAAATGGCAGCTCTACATAAGCCTCTCACGCGACCACAGAACACTCAACGACTTAGTCCGTAGCCGTCCTGTTTATGTGTAAATGTAATGAAATATTCTTTGCATAATATATTATATTATGTGCGCAGCGCATTAATAGCTATGATCTGAATCTCACAGCAAATGGCTGAGTAAGACATTTTTCCTTCAGCCAGGCAGGGAATATAACTTACTAAATTACTAATTACTACTTATTAAATTTTTCATACAATATCTCATTCTCGTAAACAAATACTTCGAGAAACCGAGAGTTTATTAAAATTTTACATGTGTTCACATTTATACGACAAACTATATTACTTATTGTTAATATTTAATATGAATTTGGTGAATATTTGGAATCAAGAAAGAAAGAAAGAAGATTTGTATTGATTAATCAATAACTAAGGTAAACCAAAGTAATAATAATTTAAAATAAAAACCAAGTATATCAGATTATAGACTAAAGGCTAGAATGGTTGCATTCATGACGTAAACAATACGAATTCTCTTTTCCCGGGGCCATCGGACCACGGACGCTATCCATCATACTGGGGTTCACACCTTCGACGCTACCGTTACTTTCTATTGATAGCATAATAATAATAAAAGCTCGTTAATATGTAATACCTATTGAACGACTGTATGGACTTTTATTTTAATACCTACCGTCTATTATTATCCAGCAAAATTAGAACAAATATAGAGTTAAATATAGCCCCAGACATGGGAACCGAGACTTATCTAAGATTAAGTTGAAATGTACTGTTATACTTACATTGTCAGTTTTAAATGAAAAAAGCAAAGTGACTTGATTCAGATAAAAAACCGGACAAGTGCGTGTCAGGCCACGTGTAATGTAGGGTTCCAAAGTAGTAAGTTTATTCATTATTATTCATTAATTGCTTATGCTAATATAGATGTTATAATTTTCCTTGTAAATTCATCATGTAACCTATTTTTGAGAATTTTTTCACTTGTCCAATTCCAACCGTGTAACCGGCAGGGGGGAGGACACTTGACTCTAGCCAAAATTTGCAATTTTATGTCAAATATTTCGCAAACAGACCTTTAATTCCAAAAATGGTCTTAAAAGGCCCATCATATTTTTGAAAGACCCTTTCAATGATACCCCACACTACTCATAGGGTATGCGACGAATAAAAAATTCATCCTCACGTTACCTGTAGGGGAGCTACACTAAAAAAAATGTTTTCCAATATTTTATTCTATGATTCTGGAGTTTTAATAAATATGGATATCCGTCCATGTCAAATTAGAGCTTTCTAGCACTCTCAGCGAATAAGAATCTCGGTGCTTTGCTTCGAATAGACCGACGGAAAGACGGACAGGACGAAACTATAAGGGATCCGATTTTACTTCGGAAGCCTAAAAAATAAAATAATGTATAAAATATTTTACTGTCTCCACGTACTGTACGTACTGTACCCACGGAACACGCGCTGAGTTCCGTGTGGGTACCTATTCAAAGAATCGCCATTTCTGTTTCCTCAATTACTAAAAAAAATCAATCCGAAATCAAGCCAAAGACAATAAAGTACCTGTAGACGACACGTGATTGTAACAAATCGTCGCATCGGGTATTGCCGCTCGCGTCGCGCGTCGCATAGCAAACAACGGCCAATCTGATGGCGTCCACGACGGATGTTTCGGCGGGAAATTGATACTGATTTGTTTTGGGACGCCTTGGGAGCGGAAAATTACAGGATTTCAATAATGTCATCCAGACCATCCAGTTGAAGTGAAGTTACTCGTAAATTCTGATTTCAAGTTGTTTTGGAACGTTTTTCTTTTTAGACGTGATTTAAGTATAATAATACTATTCGTAATCATTTAAGATTAAGATCAACATTTGGGAAAATTGTTTGATAATCAACATATTCAACTATTCTATAATATTTATGGTTAATACATTCACTGCACATAATCACATATAACATACGAGCAATATGCTCAGTGCTCGCAGAATATGCTAATATCCGCTCGTTGCAATGGGACATAAGTTATTTAAATTATGCATAGGTATACTTAGTTCATATAGACTAATGGGAATAAAATTATTGAATAAATAATATTAAAAAGATCAAAATACATAGGTATCATAGTGACCTAGTTGCATTACTTATTTATTTATATTAAAAACCCATTTTCCTGTATATTTTATTTTGCAGCCTATCACCCTAGTCTATTGAACGATCGAATCCTGTATCTTTAAAAAGTTATATGTAAAGTTATATGCGTGATGTATCCTAGAAATTAATTATCACGCATCGGCAAAGGAAAACATAGTGAGAAAACCTGCATACTGCAGAACCGACGGAGTATGAAGAGCTTCCTACGCATTGCTCGAGAGAGACCAGAGCCCAGTGGAATAGATATGGATTCCAACGATAACTAAGGATGTATAAGATAAGCTCTTGGCATAGCAAAAAATAAAAAGTCGGCTCTATAGCAAGATAAAAAGTAAACATAAAGACGTCTAGTAAAAAAAATTTATTTAAATGCAAATTACCTTATTACCAACTAGGGCAGAGCTCTTTCTGCCTCGGGAGTCACTTTTTGCTTTAATTGCCACCAAACCTGATATGACGTAGCATTTGCATTTCAAAGAAAGTTTTTATGCCACCTGGTTATTAAGTTTTTAGTGGATGTAATTTCGTTCTTAAAATTTAGGCTCCCTTCCATACGGAAATTACAAATTCCGGAATAACATTAAGTATCTACTCTGTGGTTATCGGTATTATTGAGGAAAAAACAACAGTAACAATAAAGTTTCAATTACAGTTAAAAAAATATAATGTAATACGATAATACGCCATTTATTGGCCAATCTTTTATTACAATCATTAGGACTGTTAGGATTGCTTACAAAAATATTATGTAGGTAGAACCTTAAAGAAAATAAAGTTTAATTAAGATTGAGTAATTAAACAAATCATGAAAATCAATCAAATACAGCTATGGGCAGGCTTTATAGCTGTGTACTAACTGACTTGGGCGAGAATTTATTATTCAGAATCCATGCGAATCGGAGCTAGACATTTTTTAAATAACGTAATTAGAACTACGTCTTGCAATATGTTTTTATTTGCTTTCATTTTAACTATAGAATGAAGCGTTGTTTCAAACAATGGTTGTATTGAAAGAAATTACAGAGAGCCTTGTTGATCATCATAGTTAGGTTAACATGATCATTATCACGTAGACATAATTAGTAAAACTGAATAATCCGTTAAGAGCAGTGGAAAAAACCTTTAAAAAATTGGTATATTTTTGCTTTTGCTATCTTTTCGTTAAGAAGAGGTCTAACAAAAAAAAACAAATATACGTTTCGAATTGACAACCTCCTCCTTTTTTACGTCGGTTAAAAATAAATCGCGAAAGGAACTCCGCATATATTTTTGATATCTTCAGATCGCCCATCAGGCCCATGAATGTTTTTGTTGTGTTCATGTAAGTAAATAATAAATGGAGCATCAAAACGTTGAAAACTTTAGTATCTTGTGTTGGATTTACTTTTGTACCAGTAGATCCTACGTATGTACCTACATAATATTGTACTTCCTACCACCTAATGATTTTCCTACATTACGCAGCTTTCGTTAACCGGATACAATCATTATCAGTATCAAATGGATGTCACGTACCTATTATAAATGTTTACAAAAGTTATGAAATAAATTTAATTGACAACTGATACAAAAAAAAATATTGGGACAAAAAGATCACAAACTATATCAAGTACTTACTATATTAAAAACTCGGCAGTAATTTTATCATTTTGATGAAGTCAATTTTATTTGCCATTTTTTCAACGAACAATTTTATATCTGAGGGAGCAGAAGCTCATATTCCTATGCTACATCAGCGTAAAGACCCACGCGTCGATTAGTTATCTCATGTCATAGGCCATAGCACTCAAATTATTTCGACTAGCTTTTAGGAAAGGTTTCATAGAGATCAAACACAATACTTATGAAAAATGCATTATGAGAACTTTTACGTTATTCTTAATCTTGCGTTAAAACTTAAAACATTCTCACAAAATGCTTTTTCTATATCAGTTTTGTTCTAGAACAGACTAAGGATACAGGCTCAAGTCAAATTACTGTTAATATTTTACTAACATAAATAACTTGAAAGTCAAACTCCATGCATCTTATCTACATAAATTATACACGAGAAGCTGAACTAAGGGAATCCAGGAGATATATTATATTACTTCTCCAGAAGACAAGATTTAAGATGACAACTAACTAAATATCAATTTGAGGTAATACAAGCTTACCTGTAGACCGTAGAGGAATAGTTTCGGTTTAGCTATAAATATATTTACTGTCAGTAGGAGTTTTCCTCGATAATCTCAAAATACCTTCAAGATAAGATAGTTAGTCATCTTTAATTAAATAATAAACTCTACACACTCATAGCGTCACACTAGGATTCCCATTGTCGTGTTGTGGGTAACATAACACAAACATTTATTGAGAACTCTCCGGTGTGCAGATTTCCTCACGATGTTTTCCTTCACCGAAGCAAGTGATAAGTAACTTCTAATACGCACATAATATTTGAAAATTAGAGGTGCGTGCCAGGATTGGAACTCGGGCCCCTTGGTTCGGGAGACCAACGTTCTAACCGCTAGGCTATCACTGCTCTATTATCGTTCTCCCGACCAACGTTCTAACTGCTTGGCTATCAATGCTCTATTAATAGCCTAGCGGTTATCGATAGAGATATTGATTGATGCCAAACCCGGGTTCAATTCCGATGGGGGTAGACATTCCTGTGACAGATATTTGTTCTCAGGTGGGTATTATTGAAGTTTAAACTAATATTATAAAGAGGAAAATTTTGATTTTTTTGTTTGTTAGTTTATAATGGATACCTAAACTCAAAAACTAAAGGACCGATTTCAAAAATACTTTTACCAATATCGCTGCAACAAAGACTTCGGTGCAACAAAGACACAAATAGCCAAAAGTGTAAAATTGAGTTGGTATGCCAAATTGTCTATAAAACAAGCATTTTACGTGAAACTGTAGAAAAACTATAAACAATTAATCTATACTAATATTATAAATGCGAAAGTAACTCTGTCTGCTACTCAATAACGCCTAAAATACTGAACCGATTTTGATGAAATTTGGTACAGATATAGAATTGAGCTCGGGAATGAACATAGGATACTTTTTATCCCGGAAAATAAACGTGTTCCTGAGGGATAACTATTCCACGCCAAAACCACTGAACCGATTTTGATGAAATTTGGTACAGATATAGAATTGAGCTCGGGAAAGGACATAGGATACTTTTTATCCCGGAAAATAGACCTGTTCCTGAGGGATAACTCTTTCAAGCCACTAAACCGATTTTGATGAAATTTGGTATAGATATAGAATTGAGCTCGGGAAAGGACATAGGATACTTTTATCCCGGAAAATAGACCTGTTCCTGAGGGATAACTCTTTTAAGCCACTAAACCGATTTTGATAAAATTTAGTACAGATATAGAATTGAGCTCGGGAAAGGACATAGGATACTTTTTATCCCGGAAAATAGACCTGTTCCTGAGGGATACTCTTTCAAGCCTAAAGAACTGAACCGATTTTGATGTTTGGTACAGATATAGAATTGAGCTCGGGAAAGAACATAGGATACTTTTTATCCCGGAAAATAGACCTGTTCCTGAGGGATAACTCTTTCAAGCCACTAAACCGATTTCGATGAAATTTAGTACAGATATAGAATTGAGCTCGGGAAAGGACATAGGATACTTTTTATCCCAGAAAATAGACCTGTTCCTGAGGGATAACTCTTTCAAGCCACTAAACCAATTTTGATGAAATTTGGTACAGATATAGAATTGAGCTCGGAAATGGACATAGGATACTTTTTATCCCGGAAAATAGAACTGTTCCTGAGGGATAACTCTTTCAAGCCTAAAAAACTGAACCGATTATGATGTTTGGTACAGATATAGAATTGAGCTCGGGAAAGGACATAGGATACTTTTTATCCCGGAAAATAGACCTGTTCCTGAGGGATAACTCTTTCAAGCCACTAAACCGATTTCGATGAAATTTAGTACAGATATAGAATTGAGCTCGGGAAAGGACATAGGATACTTTTTATCCCAGAAAATAGACCTGTTCCTGAGGGATAACTCTTTCAAGCCACTAAACCAATTTTGATGAAATTTGGTACAGATATAGAATTGAGCTCGGAAATGGACATAGGATACTTTTTATCCCGGAAAATAGACCTGTTCCTGAGGGATAAGGTAAAATTTTGTTATATGTGGTTGATAGATTCGTTATATTTTATGAAGCGATTTTTATGACCCTTTTTAGGGTTCCGAAGTCAAAACAGAATTCTCATAGTTTCATCATGCCCATCCGTCCGTCCGTCTATCCGTCCGTCCGTAGCATAGCGCAGAGGCCCTTAGTGCTAGAAAGCTGTAATTTAGCAAGGATATACATGTTTATTTAAACTTCTGGTAGAATAACATTTTTAAAAATATGTTTTTAGTTTTTATTGCGAAATATTCGTAAGTGTTAGACACGTAAAAAAATTCATGGCAATAGCATCAAAAGGAAAACTATCATGGCTATATTATTAGCATACGTAGTTATTGAGTTCTATAAACTTAGAACTTCGAAACCCTATATTACCAGTGACCTGACACGCTATTAGCCGGTTTTTTAACCAACTTCAAAAAAGTAGCAGGTTCTCAGTTCGACTGATATAAACAAAAATTAACTTTAACATAATTTGAAAAATCAATCTTTAAAGGGTTAATTCAGGGAATGTTTATACGAAACTCCGTCATTTTTAGGGTTCTGAAGTAAAATCGGAACCCTAATAGCTTCGTCATGTCCGTCCGTCAGTCTGTTCGTCTGTCCAAAGCAAAGCGCCGAGAACCTTGGTGCTAGAAAGCTATAATTTGGCATGGATATACATATTGATTAAAACTCCAAAATCGTAGAATAAACTACTGAAAAAACTTTTTTTTTCGTGGTACCTCCACTACAGGTAACGTGAGCATTATTTTTTTATTCATCCCTATAGTGTGGGGTATCGTTGAAAAGTTTTTTCAAAAATATTATTCTTTTGAGACCATTTTTGGATGTAGAGTTCCGTTTGCGAAATATTTGGCTTGAAAGTGCTAATTTTGGGTACCCAAGTCAAGTCAAGTGTCCCCCCTAACGGCTAAACGGTTGGAGTTGGACAAGTGAAAACATTCTCAAAAATAGGTTATACGATGGATTTATAAGGAAAACTATCAAGGTTATGTTAACATACGTATCGTAGTTAATGAGTAATAGTCAATAAACTTACTACTTTGGAACCCAATATTGCACGTGGCCTGACACGCATTTGCCCGGTTTTTTAAGGTAAAACTGTGAAAGTTGGTAGTTAGTATGTAATCTTACATAAAACAAAAATAACTGTAACATGATTGTTTGGTAATACATTCCCTAAGGGCTAAAACTAGAGTTTGTAAGCTTAGAGTATGTTTGGAGTAAGAAGTTGTAAAACGAACAGATGAGTCACCTCATGGTAAGTGGTCACTATCGCCAATGTACATTAGCAACGCTAAAGGAATCACTGATTTGCTGCTGCCCAAAAAGAAAAGAAAGATATTTTTTTGTGTATTCTGTAAAATTACAATGTAAATTTAAAATTCAAAAACTCTCAGGCCCTGACTTAAACCTCTAAATTCTAAAAAGCTCAGTTATTTTGGGACCTTTTCTATGGGTGGGTCATTAATGGCTCACTACTGAACACTCACTCTTGAGGACGCCTAGAGCATACTCCACCACTTTGCTCCAGTGTGGATTGATGGAGGGATTAGAAATCAACCCAAGTGTCGGAAGTCATTACGCCGGGCGAGGACCTTCAATATGTCATAACGACTGTTACCTTACGACAACAACCGGGACCGACAGCCTTACGTGCCCTCCGAAGCTCGGAGAGCTCAAGAATTTTTTGCCACTAGCGGTCACCTATCCAACTACCCACCGCACTCGCTATTGTTTAACTTCATCGATTACTATTAGAACCGACACAAGCCGCTGCGCCCGGGCTATGAATTCTTCTCCCGATGGGTAATTAATGGGTTCTAAGAACATGTCACTTTTGCTGTAATTTTGGTGAAGAGTTTAGTATCTTGCTGACTACCAATCACGCTACAATATCAGATCGTAGTTATCATTTCATTATCAACACTAAAGATTTGTTTAATATTTTACTCATTTACATAATACGATATATGTACTAAGTATAGGTGTTTTAGCTTCAACCCATAATGGACTATTACAAGGCACGGGTCTCCTCTCTTCATAGTATGGACAAGTTTGCTGTCAATTTATGAAAAACATGTTTTATACTGAAGGGATCTTTATTTTCGGCGTACGAAGTCGCGGGTAACAGCTAGTAGTATGTATATTTTTAACCTACTACAGATAGTAATCCAGTAATATGGAAATAAATGCGAATGTGAAAAAAATCTTAAAGTCTCTCATGTAAAATTACAAAAAAAGCTGTTGTGCCTTTGTTGCACCGAAGGTGATTATGATGCGCTATAGTTTCTGAGTATGGGCTATATTTTATTAAAAAATAGGGATCTATACGAAAACCGAGGCAAGCGAGAGCAGTTATAAATCGCCTACAAAAGACCAACCATCAGGCCAGCCACCAAACCAGACTTAAGTATGAACTATGAAGCTGAGGTCGGCTTCATACCCCCAAACCCTTACCCCATATTTTACATACCCAAAACCATATTTTAGCTCGATGAACCGCTTCCTCATTTAATTTCAGCTGACAGTTTGAGATGAAAAGTTCGTCGAGGGCTATTTACATATTTACTCGACGAGAGGGGAAGGGGGAGGGGGAGGAGTAATTAGCTGCAACGGTCGGTCTCGTGGTGCGGCATAATGTCCACCACCCACCATCCGTCACGTTCACGTCACGTCACGGCGTGACATCTGTCAACTGACAGTTTGCCTTTTTAATTAAAATCAACTTTTTAGGGTTCCGAAGTAAAATTAGAACCCTTATAGTGTCGTCATGTCCGTTCGTCCGTCCGTCTGTCCAAAGCATAGTGCCGAAACCGAAAAAATTCTCAAAAATAGGTTATATGATAAATTTACAATAAAAACTATCACGGTTATGTTAGCATAAGTAGTTAATGAGTAATAATCGATAAACTTACTACTTCGGAACCCTACATTGCGCGTGGCCTGACACGCACTTGCCCGGTTTTTTCTTAAAATTGTAAGGCTAAACTAAAGATGTTTTATAAGGGTTCTTGGGTTCAAAAATAAACAACATAAATATATTTATACTAATATCTGTACTACGTATTACTTTTATGACGACTGCCGTTTTTATGGTCCTGGGTACGATTTGGTATGTGTTGTGTGGAGCTATGAGTGTGAAATGAGTTAAATTAATGACATACCTAATAACCTTAAGTGAAGCATTACCACCAAGTGGGCCTGCTTCTGTCACCTACTACGCCACCCTAGTATGCTGACATAAATATATCGTATGTTTAGTAAAATTATGTCGTTATTAGTGCTTTGTTGACTTTCGTCAGGTAAGCCGTTTGTGACGAAACTATGACGAAATTAATCACTTGGCTTTAACATGGGATTGGCCAATTTGAGTTATGTACTCGTATTCTAACTCCAATACAGTTTTTGTTTGTTACTCAAAACAAGTGTTTTTTTACTAGCCAGAACGTGCACCGACTAGCTTCGTAATTTCTAATCTGATCATTCATTTCTATTCAATTTATAAAGATATATTTCTGGAATGAATTTTACCTGGTCTGTCATTTCCTGTAACATCGGTACGTCTTGGTTCATTACGGCATATTCATAAAATCCTCAATTGTAGATAAACAGCAAATCATATCCAGTTTCCAATAGCGTGATTATGTCATAAATATTATCAATTTAATAAAGAAAAATGTATTCAATATTTTGTTGACCTGAACGTGTATTGCTATTCAATGTACAACTTTGACATAATAATAATATAATATGAATAGCGCTCTGCTCGCGGCTTTGACATAATATTATATTATACTAGCTGTTGTCCGCAGCTTCGCACGCGGAAATAATTTGCAATAAAATATTGCGACTATAAATTGAGATGAAAGCTATCCTATCTTTCAATTTGGATCAAATGACTATTAAAAAATAGGGGTTGGTGATAAAAGGGTGAAAATTTAGAGTTGTATGTATTTTTAATGCCACATTACAAAAAAATAAATGTCCAAAAAATAAAAAATAAATGTTAGGGGTGGACAACCCTTATCACTTAGGGGTATGAAAAATAGATAGTAGCCGATTCTCAGACCTACTGAATATGCATATAAAATTTCATAAAAATCGGTCAAGCCGTTTTGGAGGAGTATGGTGACTAACATTGTGACACGAGAATTTTATATATAAGAAAGAAAATTATGATACGAACAGCGCTCTGCTCGCGTCTTTTCCGCGCTTTCTGTGATAATAAGTATGTACTCTGTATGTTATTTTATATGTTATTTGGTTTAACTACCTTTTATGAAAATCGTTTCAGTAGTTTGTTCGTGAAAGAGTAAATAACATCCATACATCCCTACAACCAAACTTTTACATTTATGATATGCGTTTTGTTAGTTAGGATAGTCTTATTATTTACAGATCTATAACAAACCAGAGTTTTCAAGGCAATTACTAATGGCTAAACAATATCTAAACCAGCTAATACTCAACTGCTAAAGTGCCAATACGTATTTTACAAAACGAGTATCGATAGCAATAAAATAAGTTAAAATATCTTTAATAGTTGGTTTTCAATACTAGTGGCTGAACAAGTTACAATTAATTTATTCCATCTCAGTATCAGAAGGACTTAAATAAAGAAATGAGAAAGAATAAAGAAAGTTTTCAATTTGCACAAGATCAAAAGGTTAAAGCTATCTTCAGATCGAAACAATTATGTCTCAAGTAAAACAAACGGTAAAAATTAATGGCGATCGAAGTTAAAATTATTCTGTCTCACTCAAGGCTTACTAATAAGAGTGAGTAAAAGTAACAACCCACAATTGTCCCACTGCTGGGCTCGGGGTCTCCTCTCACAGTGTGAGGGGTATAGGCCATAGCCACGCTGGTCAAGTGCGTATTGGTAGACTAAACAGAGTATAAACTAAGGTTTTTCATTTAAATTAAATAATCCTGTAGCCATAGCCAAGTTAGTGACCCTGTCTGCGAAGCGCAGAGTCCTGAGTTCGATCCAAATTTCGACATTTCGACATGATAATCTGTACAGATGAAATGAAATGAAATGAAATAATCTTTTATTCATGTAGGTATCACTGATACTCTTATGCACGTAATTTTTTTTTAATCTACGAGCTTTCCGGAAAGGTGCTTTGTTATGGAGGAGAAGAAAAGCCGTAAAGAAACTCCTCAGCACATCTTTTAAAAATAAAACTTATATCTATTACAAAAATAGGTATTCCCTAACCTGTGCAGAACTGGTTGCCTAGCTAGTCATTTCCAAGCATCCTTGTCATTTAAATATTCATTTATGCTATAGTAGCTCTTGCCTAAGAGCTGAGCCTTTACATGATGATTTAAATCTTACATCGAAAAAAGATCTCAGACCTCTTGACACACTATACCCTCTGGAGTTCCACATGGCTCGTTGCTCGGACCAATGCTGTTCAATATTATTTGTTAACGATATCGCATTTTGCTTCAAACACTCAAAATTCCTATTATATGCGAACGATATGAAAGTTTTCAGACAAATACGAACTACTGTTGACTACCATCTTATACAACAAGGTTTGAAGATTACTGCCAAATTAATAAGTTGGACAGTAACGTAGCTGTAGTAAAATGTCACGATATCACATTCACCAGCAAAAATTTTATTATATTCAAGTATTACCTGCATTAAAGGACAGGAACTCGATGTTTTCGATGGCTTATACATGACTGGAAACTTACATACATATGATAAACAATCGATTATATTGCAAAAAAAGTCAGGAAGTCCATGGGATTTATCAAGAGACAATGTTCACAATTTAACGGTACAAAAATCGCCAAAATTCTTTATTGATACTTATATTGATAGATTAGAATCCATTCAGCGCAGATTTATGAAATGTCTCCAATTTTAGTGCAACAAATTGTAAGCTACGGACTTAGATGGAAGAGACATCATATATTACCACTACATGACGACATAAAATAGCTGATATCGTCCTCTTAATGAAAATTGCCCATTATCAGATAGACACCATATACTTCCTCAATAAAATTAATTTATAAGTGCCTACAAGGTCATTGAGACAGCCACATAAATAATCTTAGTTACATACACGCCTCATTTAGACTTACCAAATATAGGCGAAATTCTTTCATTGTAAGGTCGGCTGAAGGACCAAGGTATCACGAAGCTGGTTTTCCATGACCACGTAATTCATGTTACGTACTTTGTATTGTGAGCAAACAACCTTATCTTATATTTTAGTTACGTATTTTTTCTTTATTTTCTTTTTGTAAACAAGCAAGTTGAATATTTAGATTCACTAAACGAAATCAACTAAAAGATGTTATTCATTCTAAACTCATAAAGCAATTTTAATACTATATTATGATCACTGTATGCTTTCCGTAAAAACAATTAAATTGTTTGTAGTCGATTTTGCGATACATGCTCAGAGCCATCATAATTTCTAAAGGTCTAGAGCAGAGGTTCTCAGACTTATTTTCTCAAAGACCACTTTCAAAATTTAGCTGGTTCCGGTGGTTTCCTGCAGCTTCATTTCTACTATAATATTCTATATTCCCTAAACTTGACAAAAAATGTGAAGATTAGATCTAACCATGGAAATTTGCGTTGCGTCTGAGTTTAGATTAGAGATTAATAGTTTTCGAAAAAAAAGTGAGAATTTATTGGTTAATTAATTGATTTTTGTCACGCCGACGTAGACCCCCGTCGAGTCTCCCGTAGACCCTTTGTGGTCCACCTAGACTATGGGAACTAAGGGTTTAAATGAATATAAATTAAAATTAATATTTTTATTTTTGTTCCTTGAGGATTTCTATAAGGCAACATCAGAGGAACAAAAAATCAATTATTTAGCTGTTTGTTCAGTAGATTGTGGTCTGCTCCCAGTGGAAATCCTTTACGATTGGTATGTTTCGATTTAGACCCCAAAGGGCATTAATAAAGATTGATTGCAATGTTTTCATACTTCGAATTGAAAATATTGCTAGTTAAACGTAAAAAGCTTCAAGCTATTGCCACTAGCGATACAAGAAGTGCTTACTAAGCTCAGAGAGATAATATTAGTGTAGTTACCTATCTTTTATCTGTTTTGGCACAGTTCTCTCATCACAATTGAGATGACTAAGGGCATACTCCACCACGCTGCTCCAATCGGTGAAGAGGCGAAAAATCTTTTAGCCACATTGGGGCGGCTTAGAATACTAACCCCAATTCCACGCTGGATGGGTATCATAAGAGGCGACTAAATCCGCATGGTAAGTAGTGCCCCTCGGAGGGATTATATTGGTAATATTTATTTTATTAGTTCATTATTACTATTATTATTTCTCCGTAGGATCCGCCTGGCCCCCTACCACCCTCTTGAGATAGATATTCAACCAATTGTCGTGTTCGGATGAGTGATTCCTTTGGTATTTCTGATGTCTATAGGCGAAGACCACTACTTACCATTAGGTGGATCGCCAGCTCGTTTGTCGGCTATAAATCATCCCTAAGTTTGTAATTCAAAACGTATTTCATTTCCTATGACATTTTATCCAACGACCTTAAAATACAAATTCATGCAACTTCAGTAAAAAGCTACGATTATCGCTTCACTGACTTTCTACAAAATAATCTTAGCCAAACAACATTTAGTATTATAGCCTATCTAAATAACAGTCATGTAATATCACAGGATTACCGAATTAGCCGTTAATGAAATGGCTAGGACCGGAATTATTTAGCCGTCCGTGAATAAGCCAGTTTCGTTCGTTATAACAAGAACCCGATGACTCCTAAACAAGGAATAAGAGCGCTGTTATTACTAGCGGTGTGAAAATACTGTACTGTATTGTAGATTTTTATTTTTAAAATTAGTTGTGTTTAAAGTGACGTTGAGTTTTTAGCATAATCTTACACTGTTTTAAACTTGTTTTAAACTTTAATTTCCCTAGTATTAAGTTTTTATGAAGTACTTTGATTTTTATTTTTATTTTACTAGGACTCAATGTATAATTACTACGAGTATAATACATAAAATTGCATTAATTTACCCACTAATAAAATTTATTCCATTGCAATGCCCTAGCAGGGTTTCATGCTGTGATATTTAGTGTTTAATACTCTGTAATGTTACAGATGAAGCAATAAAGATCCCATCAAAAATTTTTTTATGTAAAATGTTGCCAAGACGAATCCATATAATATATACCTAGCTCGATATCAAAAAGTTATCAAATCTCATGTAGAGCCAAGCTTCTAACTCTACACGCCCTAACTATACAAGTCCTATTTTTACAAACGCTAAACCGTAGTCAAAATATGTGGCTTAGCCATTTCGCTCCGAAAAAAAACTATTGTATAACAGAAAAGTAATGAACAGTGAATACATTTTTCACCTTAAGCAGACCTGGCCCACTTTTGGCCAGTTGACTTTTGATGTTACAAGTACGTGCCGCGTTCGACGTGTCGGGCCAAATTCAGAAGGGCTGCCACGCCGTGTCATACACTCCTAATCTATCACACATGTCATCACAAAAAAAAGAAGATGACCTGGACGTTGTCGGAAAGGATAAGAGTTATGATTAGATATATCTAAGTAATCATATTTCGACCTGAATTACACTTTATTATGTCGGAGCAAGAGTCGCTATTTATTTCAATGATTTTGCGGAGTGACTCTTCTGTACCAATAGGTAGTATTATGAATTTTGTACCTTAAGCCCTTGTGACGGTAGCGAAACGGTCAATCTCCATAATTATTTTGACTAAGTTTAAGCGTAAAGTTACCTAAGTTCGAGTCTTATATACTAACTCTTCCTGTTAGAAACAACACTGAATTATGCCAAAAATTAATTTACAAATCAGTTAATCATTTCGTACCGCGTAAGTATAATACATGTTCAATGTTCACGAAACAACAATAAATTGCAATTGATTCGAAATACCAATAAATTATTATGACATTTCAGATTAAAAGCCCTGTAGCTACAACAATAACATGAAAAGTGGAAATTAAAATTCGGAATTCCAAGTGCAAAACAACTGATATTATTTTTGTCCTTGAATTAAGTGAGTGGCCAAGAGTGGATACTAATCCACACAACTTTGAAAACTTTATGGAAAATTCTCAGATGTGCAGGTTTCTTAGTGATGTTTTCCTTCACCGAAGCAATAATATTGATTTCTATTTTATTTAAAATGAAACGTACGTACAAGCTTCACTCAGGTGGGGCCTGAGTTTTGAAGAACAATGTCAATACCCTAGGCTATTTTTTACAATATTTCTTACAGGAAATGTGAATTGAATGAATTAATAATATCTACCTACCTACATGATTTGTCTGACAGGTACTTAAACCGTCTTAAGCGTACCCATTTAAGCTCTTCTTATACCGCGAGGTTGAAACTTGAGATAATTATTCACCTTCTTTAACAACTAACTAGAATTAGAAGGAAGTTTGAGGTTATTAGCGAATGTTTGAAAAGTTATTAACAACTTGCTAGAAGTACACTTAGCACCATTAGACTTGGTAAACAAATATCTAAGCAGTTATTTTATTTAACACAAATATCTCCTTCAGTATAATATTATTAGCACTTACTTCAATAAAAATAATAATAATAATAATAATAAGAAGGAGAGAGGTGTGGGATACCAGTTACCACGTTTGAATTAAGTTCCGTCGCTATGAAATGGCATAAATAAATAACAAAGGATTTCCGCAAAGTAACGGTTGATATTAATTATTAATTATATAGACTTGTTACTTTGAAAATACTGTTTTCTCATATACATGTTTAATACAAAATATCTTACTACACCTATATAGGATACATATTTAATAAGTATGATTTATCTATACTAATATTATAAAGAGGAAAGCTTTGGATTTTTGTATTTTTGTATGTTTGCAACGAATAAACTCAAAAACTACTGAACCGATTTTAAAAATTCTTTCGCCATTAGAATGCTACATTATTCCTGAGTAACATAGGCTATATTTATTTTTAGAAAAAATTAGGGATCCTTGCTAAAACTTCAGTAACGTGAACCAAGGTGTAAAAAAAATTGCTTAAAATTTCTTTCATCGCATACGCTGCGGAAACTATTGATGATAGAACAAAAAAATGTTCTACAATATTAGAGAACATATCAATATCTACAAAAAACGTCGCGATACGATATGTCCAGCTATTGTAGTTATGTCACTATAACCACTTTTTACATTTTAAAAGTCAATAAAAAAGCTGACCAACATTAGACCATGATAACCATACCTTTGTATTAATCCTTATCCAAATAAATCATTTCATATTCAAAACTGTTTCAATACCTATTGATAACTTTTTGAATTACTCAAATCGGACATTCCATTCAGAAGATATTGGAAAATCATCTCCAGGGATAAAAATAACGATTGGAAGTCACTTAAACACAAACCAATTTCGTCAGTTTTAGAGTTATAAACTAAATTCATAGTTATAAACAAAAGTTAATTTTAACACATTTTTTTGGAAAATCATCCCCTAAAAGGTTAATTATGGGGATCAAAGTTAGTATGGCAACTTCGTCAGTTTTTAAGTAAGAAGGATGAAAATTTGTAGGTACTTATATAAGCTTATAGTTAAACACAAAAAATAAGTGTATCACGGTTTTTTCGAAATTCATCTCCTAAGGTGTAATACTTCGTCATTACACGCTTTATATTAGCTTCACCTGTATGTTTGTAACTTCTCTTTGGACTTGATTTTGACCCACTTCAAACGGTCAGATTTCTTTCAAACTTCGTAGACTTATCGAGGACCAATGACAATGCAATATTTAAAGAAAAAAAAGAAAGAAAGAAAGAAAAATCTAACTACACGCTTTAATTAGCTTTAAACGGTCAGATTTCTTTCAAACTTCGTAGACTTATCGAGGACCGATGACAATTCAATATTTCAAGAAAAAAAAGAAATGAAGAAAAACCTAATTACATGCTTTAATTAGCTTTAAACGGTCAGATTTCTTTCAAACTTCGTAGACTTATCGAGAACCGAAGACAATTCAATATTTAAAGAAAAAAAAGAAAGAAAGAAAAACCTAATTACACGCTTTGATTAGCTTTAAACGGTCAGATTTCTTTCAAACTTCGTAGACTTATCAAGGACCAATGACAATTCAATATTTAAAGAAAAAAAAGAAAGAAAGAAAGAAAAATCTAACTACACGCTTTAATTAGCTTTAAATGGTCAGATTTCTTTCAAACTTCGTAGACTTATTGAGGACCGATGACAATTCAATATTTAAATAAAAAAAAGAAAGAAAGAAAGAAAAACCTAACTACACGCTTTAATTAGCTTTAAATGGTCAGATTTCTTTCAAACTTCGTAGACTTATTGAGGACCGATGACGATTCAATATTTAAAGAAAAAAAAAGAAAGAAAGAAATTATTTATTCTGTTAAGCACTGCAACAAGTTACAAATTGAATCTTAATAAAACATTCATAAAATTACTATAAGTTGCTACAAACACATAACCTGCTGCAGCACTGCTTAACAAAAAAGGTACGCACTCAGCATATGCCGCAGTGAACCACGGCTACTGATTTTCAGTACGACCTTTATTGTATCGCAGTAAACTACACGCTAATACGCGTGTAATTACACTTTAATTAGCTTTAAACAGTCAGATTTCTTTCAAACTTCGTAAACTTATCGATGACAATTCAATATTTAAAGAAAAAAAGAAAGAAAGAAAGGAAGAAAAACCTACATGTAGTACGCGAGTGATAAGTTATACTTCTTTGGCATCATTAAATAAATATTTAACACTAGCTGTCTTGGCAAACTTCGTATCGCCTAATAATCAGTGATTCATGTACTTTGTTGTTACTTTTAACTTTTATAGTTCTGGTAGGTTTAACAAATCAGAGACCATTAAATTCCCTCTCTCTCTCTCCATCCCGCTCCCTCTCTCTCTCCATCCCGCTCCCTCTCCCCCTCCCTCTTGCCCTCTCTTGAAGGGGGGGGGCCCTTCCTCCTCCCACTCCCGCTCACTCTCCCCCTTTCTCTCCCCTCCCCCTCCCCCTCCAGCAAAATAGTATATTTTTTTTTTGTTTCAATCAGAAATAAAATTGCGTGATATTTGCCGAGACCCCCCTCTCTCCAACGTAAGATTAGATGAGATTTGAGTCGACCCCCTCTCCCCCTTAAAAATCTCACGTAATTTATGGACGTCCTCTTTTTAGTTTTATTAAACTATTATTTATTTTTGATCTCAGAAATGTGAAAATTAATATGTAAGGGAACATACCAAAACCACGTGCCTCATTTAGGGGGGGGAGGGGGGGGGGTCTTCAAAACACCACGATTGGTCACAGAGGGGAGGGGGGGGGGTTTAGGTTTTTGTCACGTAGTCAATATTTTAGCAACCATTGCGCCACAAAGTCGTCAAATATAAGCAAAATTATTATTTTTTAACTCTGTTTTTGAAAAAAAGTATTGAAAACCGTATTTATCAATTACCACGTGAAAACTAGGGGGGAGGGGGGGGGGTCTTCTCATATACCACGGATGGTCACGAAGGGGGGGGGGGGGGGTTAAAAAGTTGGAAAAAATGGGTTACGTGGTTTTGGTATGTTCCCTAAGCTTACAGTTAGAAACAAAAATGAATTGTTATAGTTGTAACAAGGGGAGGAGAGGGGAGCAGGAGCGGGAGAGGGAGAGGGAGCAGGAGTGGGAGAGGGAGCAGGAGCGGGAGAGGGAGAAGGAGCGGGAGAGAGAGAGGGAGGAGATATGCAAACAAAAACTATAGCGGTTAAGAACGGCATCGGTATCGATTTTATTGATCTCTGATTTGTTACATTCTAAGGCGATACGAAGTACGCCGGGTCAGCTAGTAACTAAATAAATTAAATTCAATAAAATAGGTATATGTTATCTCAGTAGTTTGACTAACTTTCAATAAAAAGAACATCAAGTATTTTTTTAACCGACTTCAAAAAAAGGAGGAGGTTCTCAATTCGACTGTATTTTTTTTATGTTTGTTACCTCATAACTTTGGACTGGGTGAACCGATTTGGATGATTTTTTTTTAATCGAAAGCTGGTGCTTGTCGTGTGATCCCACATAAATTTGAACGAGATCTGACAATATCATCCATGTCAAAATCATATAAGTCTTAAATTTTCATTAAGTATGTGTGCGATAAATGGACGAATAACTCAATATCGCGCCAACTGATTTCGATGATTCTTTTTTTAATTGAAAGCTGGTGCTTGTCGCGTAGTCCCACATAAATTTGAGCGAGATCTGACAATGGTATCTATGTCAAAAGTACAATGTAGTACAATGTGTAATTTGAAGTCGGTTATTTTTTTGTTAAAATGTTAGATTATTTAGATTTTTTGTATGATTATAAAGCCTTTAAAAGAGGCAATATACAAGTTGATAGTTCAATAACTGAATACACGATTTTATAATCTCAATGTAGGTACTAAAACAAAGTGATTGTGCTGTTTGTTAAACTGTCAAGTAGTTCCCTGTCTGAACTCCCTATGTCCTGAACGGTCTGTGTGTATCATCAGGTTATCACAAAAAAGCATCGTCATCAGAACAAAAGCAATATGTAAAATATCAACTCCTTGGAATAGGAGGAATTAGATTTAATTTGGCGCAAGAATTGACCCACACAAATAGGATAACCTGACTCCTGAGTAAAACTTCTTAATTTCTTAAAATATATTCTTTAAAAATTATACAATAACTACGAGAAACTACAGATCCTACTAACAATTTTAAAACTTCGAGTTAGCTGAATAAAAAATTTCCATGAAGGCTGAGAATAACTCCGTAGAATTTGATGTTTGGCTTTAACAATATACGCAATAGCTGCACTCTTCCGTAGAAACAAACCTTTAAAGTTATGTTATGAGTGGTTATAAGTGGTAAGTATATATTATTGTAGTGGTATTTATGAGTGGTTATATGAAAATTGTTTATGAACAATGCTTAGAAGTTAGAACGACCATACAAACCTTTCAAAAGTTTAACAATTTTTCCCGGGATAGTTTTCCTCATCTACGCCGGATGTTACCAACTCATTTGGCGTTTTAAAATAGCCTTTGTTACTTTTAAAAGTAGGCCTCTGACTATACACACAAAGTTTTTCTAACTATGCATTTATTTGCTTAGAATAATATGATAAATATCTAGTTTTGTATTCCTATTTGTTTTGAACTGTACAAAGTGGTTTAAATTCCACTTAAAATTATTTCATAGAAATTAAATTCTACTCCCCCAATGTTATACTATTTATTAAAAAAATATGCCGTTTTTCTTGAACGCCTTTCGAAACAATGTGTATTGTACATATAAAATTTACATAATATATCTTATTTACAGAAGAAGGTTTTTCATTAAATCGAGTTTTCAAATTTTGTAACGGTTTCGCTAAATTTTCAAGGTATTTTTATAACCACAGAACAATGAACAACAATATTAAGGCGGGACTAACAAAATAAATGCTTATGTCACGTAGTGTAATGGTGTGAAAACGTTCCTTTAAAAGGCAGGAAAACAAAAAGCCACATAAAGAGGGGTTCATAATGCCGTTTTAAGCAATTTGATATTATTTTTATTATTAATATTTTATGGTATTGCAAATGTATGTAGACTTATCTTGATAAAATATTTTTTCTAATGTTCCTAAATCAATATTGTAGACCGACGAAGTTTGCAAATTGGTTTAATTTCATACCTACAACATATTTTAAACGGCATTTAATGAAATAAGTTTATGAAATGAAATGAAATAAGTTTTATTCGAAGTAGGTTTGTTACAAACACTTTTCGAAAGTCACTCAACGCCATCGCTTCAACAAATCCCTACCGTGAGTGGTCCCGGGAGAAGAAGCGGCAAGAAACTCCCGGGATTTTTTTTTTTCCTACTCACAGTTACAGACAGCACTTAATACTACTTATTGCAATATTTGATATAAAAAAAAATGACAGCAAAAGTAGCAGTTTACGAGGAAGCTGGTATTTAGAAGTATTATGTAGTTAAAAATTCTATGAGTTTGATACTTATGTTATGGCTCATGATGATAATCAAAAAGGTGTTGTTATAAAATCACAAATGTATTTTCATAGTGCAAAATCCACTATTATATTTAATACTACCATTTGCAGCTCCTGTCACGAACTATATGAGAATACTAAAAGCTAATAACACTGTGTGATACGTTATATTATGGGATATTGTTAAACCCATTTGTATAAACGCATCTTATTCCTTTAAAATATTCACGAATAGATTGGTTTTATTTTTCTTTAATGATATCATAATTTATTGATACAGATCCTTTGCGAAAATCGAGAATATATTTCACTATAAAGCTTGCCCTTAACCATTCAGCAGAATAATTAAAAATTGCTTACAAAGCAAGTAAATTTACGATAATGTAATGTATTTTAAATTCTAATCCACGTAACAAGGTCCACGTATGTAAAAGCCTGCCATACCTAATACTTGGGATATCGTATGTGTACCGATGTAAGGGTCGCATTCATACACGGATCTATGCCAACCTGATATTGTATTAGCAGTTAGGACTATAATCTTGGCTAATTCATCCCGAGTCCCAAGTACAAGGGTTTATGACTATCCTTTCACTAGAACTAACTACTTACCACCTCCTTTCTACAAACTAGTTGTGTTTGTTACTTGTTTTAATTACTGCAATAGTAAGATTTATTGCTTTCTTTTCGGAAGACTCAATATAATATGCATCGCATCGACTGTCCTTATAAAATACTAGGAAATCGCCCTCGCTTCGCTTCGGGAAAAATAGTAAAAGAAAAAATATAGCATATGTCACCCGAGGATAGTGTAGCTTCCCAACAGTGAAAGAATTTTTCAAATCGGTTCGGTAGTTTCGGAGCCTATTCAATGCAAACAATCAAATCTTTCCTTTTCATAATATTAGTATAGATATCTTAATCAAATGCTGTATACTGTATTTTGTCAACACATATTATGAGCACATTATATTTTGCTTCTAGTTCTTATACAATCCACTTATTATATTATGTGTAAGCAATGAGTATAACATAAAATAGTGTAGACATGCCCTAAGAATCAGCTGGGGAGTAAATCTGCTTTTAGTAATGCCTCAACAGGTGTTTGTTCGCCGGCTGGAGTGGTTTTATCCAGATTTGTCCGGATTTTGTCGGTTATACCCGTGAGTGATAGCGACCAAAATCTAGGTTCTGTGATATAATTAATTTAGTATTATCTCTTTATATTTAGGACGTCATTGTACACATAGACGGACTTCTATGTCTCTTGAAAGGGGCCTTTAATATCTCGTGTGCCTATATTTATATACTGCGAAACATGGTCCCTAATACGAAAGTTATTTGTAATGTTCAGATATTTTAAAAAATTACTTCTGGGTCATTTTTATCTTAACAACTAAATGCGCAAGCACGCTACCTGATAGAATTTGACCTCTATCGTTATGAGTTACATTAGTTAACAAAAGATGTGACATATTATTGGTACAGAATTTAGATAGAACAATTATTTCTCGAGAATTATTTCTTTAATTCAACTAAGAGGTTTACAATGTACCGTCGACAAAAGAATTAAGTATGCGGGGCATAATTATAAAACCCTCTGTTTATCAATGTTATTATCAATGTTAAATCATACCTTACGTATACAGGTATCATCTAACATCGATAATAACACAAACAATCTATAATATCAGTAATTACAGAAGGTTTAAGAATCAGCCCTGCATACCTAATTCTTTTGCTGACTGTACATAACTACTCGTTTTCATTTGGAGTTCGTGGCGTTAATTCAAAGAAAGAGATTGGAATGTAATTGGAGACGAGAAATGCAGTTAATAGTAGCGTCCACTGTCATTGTCCTCAGTTTTAGACATTACATCTCCATTGGAGAGTTTTTTTAACTGTAAAACAATTGTAAAATACATTTACTTACAAATTAAATAAATAAATATAAGTACAGGCTACACATTAAAAATAATGATGAACAAAATGAACAAACATGGCTCCTAAATAATTGTCCTTTAAAATTGTGTTTAGTGTTATTAGTGTTCGAAAGCATTATATCACTTTGATTAGGTATAAGTCCAATAATTGGGAAAACAAACCTATTTAAACCCCTTTATTATTTTTTTTATCCTTTAAATTTTTATTGCGATTTTTAAAAAAATATTATTTGTGGAAAACATCTCTTAAACGGTAGGTAACTGAATGAATTATGAAAAATCACAGAACTAAACTTTTTTTATTTATAATCTCAAAGTCCCCGTTCCGTTGCTGAATGTAGGCTCAGTATTTTTTGTAGGATTTTTATAGGATGGCGCCGTATCTCTTCGTATCTAATCGGGCATCAGATGTTGTATCATCGTGAATAATGTCGTGGAGAATAACACCTTCGTGGGAAAATTATATTCGTAAAATCCCTACATATCCGTGTTTACTAAGGCATGTAAAGCTAAACTTCGAACTCGGCTAAATCTAGGATCAGCCGCGCATCATTGGCTAGAGCTACTCGTATGTAATTTTTAGTTGAGTTGAGCATTTTGAGTTTCTTATCTTGCGTTTTTCAGTCGATTCGAATTTCGTGTTGCCAAACAATCCTACGATACAAGTGCATAGTAGGATAGTTTTTATCCCAAGCGGTAGTAAAGAGCTGTTCATTCTATTCCTAACAAGCTTACTTCTTATTTCATTAAACTTTTGGTGTTACTAATATCCATAGACGCAGGTAACCATGAGTTAGTTCTTTAGTTACTATAGAAATTTACAGATTTCTTTTGTATCTTACTATTGAAAACAATAAGATAAACTCTAAAGAGTTTGGTATACCTTAGGACGTAAATTAAGTTCCTTCTATTTTCTTTTTATAAGTTATTTTATAAGTTATTTAGCCTGACTACAATTCCATCTTAACTTCCACCACAGATCTTTTGATCTGTTACTGCCTTATCTTTAAATGCTTCATATTTATACATTCTGAGCAAGAAAAGATTTTTTCAAAGAAAAATTGCTAATAATAACAATGAAAGAGAAGGAAAATAGTTGGAAATTTGCATTCAACAACAGCGTCGGGACACAATAACGTGAGACGATGTTATTGAGAAATATTGAACACGTCGAAAATATCTGTATGTATATTTTTTGTTACTTGCAAGAAAAATGTAACCATATTTTTGTATATAGGTATAGCAGTAAAGATCCCAAGAAAGAGTACCATTGGAATAAAACTTGATTACAGAACCAAAGGAAGGTTTTAGGAAGGGTAGTAAGTACATATTTTGCCTTTTCCATTGCTTTCGTAGTTAGCATTACAAGTAGAGTTGGTTTAGATTCTAAGAAAAAGGGTATCACAATGAATTATTTTTGAAATCAGTCACCACTCGGTTGGGTGATTGCTTAATAATTGCTATAACAATATGGAATCGATTTATTCAGAACTTAATGATAAAGAACGTAAACCAACAAGAAATCTTTACGAAAATATTTTTTGCCAAAAACAAAAATATTTGTTTGACAAAGTAACTGCTGTGATTTGCAAATTTTTATAAACAAAATGTACGTTGGATAGAAGGTAAAAACTTTAGACAAATAGAAAATTATAGCTTACAGCGTAGTATAAAAGCTGAGGTTGCTAGTTTTCCGCACGTTCTGTAATTTGACCTAGCACACCATTTCTAACCGAATGTAAGAGGGAGTGTAGTCCGTTAGTAGGTCCTGTTAGTTTTAGGTGTTAATAAGAATATCAGTAGTAATTATTTGTTAGTAAGAGGACGTTACTATAGGACCAGTCAGAGTGGCGCAAGTTAGGGGCCTATGTCCAACAGTGGACCTCCAAGGGCTAATGGGTGGACAAAGGATGAAGAAGTTAGAAGTAGATCGTTAGAAGTTAGGACTGCTGGTGTAGATTAGTCCTGGTAGTAATCGTCCAGTTAGTAATCATTGTATTTTCCCCAATCGAATAACTACGGAGTTATTGGAGTTTATATAGTTCTAAATCCCAATTGGCATCTTGGTACTTTGAACATTGGTCTCTCAAATGGGGGTTTGGGTTCGAGTCCTACACGAAAAACTAATTTCAAAGTAAATTACGTATTCAATTGTACTCTCACTTGAGAATTCTGCATGAATTTCTTGCCCTCTTTTTACGAAAGAAAACAATACAGTGAGTGATAATGGTAAGAAAACGGTGAACACGTTATAATAAAACTCCACAACGTTATAACAAGTTTCCTTATCATTTTTTCTTCGAAGAAATCAAGTGATTTTATTTCAAATACGGCTATAAGTTTCAAGAAAGTATATGTACGTCTACAAAAGGTGTGGGTCAAATAATATTAAACTTTTATGCCTAGTAACGCATCCATTAGAGTTTAAGTCAGGAACAGGGCTGTCCCAATTTCAATAGTTTCATAAAAGTTAAAAATATTAAATTAATTGTCAAAACTTCGCAACTTATGAATACTTAAGAAAATGATTATCATTTTCAGCCGTGAATCTTCACAGAATTTTTTTATGTATTAAATAAGTTTGGACACAGTAAGTTTCTATGAAATTTTTGATATTGCACGTTGTCACTTCTATAAAGTTATTCTTGATCCTTTAAATATAGGTGTGTAGTTTCTCTTATTATTATAACCACGCAATACAGAGACAAAAGTCAATGATTATAACCATATTTATAAATTTTGTGAACGAAAACAAAACTGAAATTTTAATTTTAGTTGTTTTAAAAATTATTTTATTTTTGAATAAATAATGAATAATGTTATCAAACTTGAGGAACGCGGCAAAATTATTTACCATGGAATTTATACCAAAATTAAAGTTAAATATTTAATGTAATTTTGCAAGTACCTGGTTAATTTGAAGCAAAAATTAGAAAAATTTGTCTTTTATATATTTAGTCGCGATAAATATCTAAAAAATATTAATTTAAAAAATAATTTTGGGAAGCAAAAATAAATTCGGTAAAAATCAATTGTAAACTGAAGAAAAATAAAAATTATTTGGAACTTTTACAAAACAAATTTTAAAATTATTTCCGCAAAAAATATTTACACACAAAATTACTACCAACCAATTTTATTATACCATTATTTTTTATTATTTATTTCAATACAACTAAAACATAAAATAACACTAATAGACCAGGGTAGAAGCCTTTAAAAATAATGAAAAGTGAAAAAAAATTATAATAGAATGAAACCTATTGCAAAAGGAAGAGAATATAACAAAAAATAAAGGAAAAATAATTTACGGGCGATCTGAGGTCGGGAAGTGGGGGGGAGGGGGGGTTTAAGGGTAAAAAACGGTTTATCTCAATTTCCAGCAAAACTATAAGTCCTATGGAAAAAAGTTAAATGGCAAAGTTATAGGTAATAAAAAGGTCTACAATTTTTGTATTTACACTTCTTTCACATAACCTCAAAATTTATGTGAAAAATTCAAAAAACCAAGTTTTTGGTTTTTTATTTTTATCTTTTACAAAAAATTTTTTTTTTTTAACGAAATTTTGTGAAAACTTACCTTTCTATGTCCCAAACATACTGTAATTTTTTTGATTTAAAATATTTATTTTTTCTCCTTATTTTGACTTAATATCGAAAAATCACCCTAATTTTCAAACGAAAATTCACCTGTCAAAATATCCGCTTTTTTAAAAAAATCTGTGAGCTTTTTATTTGCTAAAATCTCTACTTTCTGATGGTATAAAAAAGATATACACTACTATGGTAAATTTTCTCAGAAAATGCAATGAAACGACAACTATTTTCACAAAAATTATTCGAGTTCGAGTTTTTAAATATATATTTTTAATATTTATGTACAATTTTGAGCCATTTATTAAAATTTACACTTTAATTAATCGAAAAACGTCAAAATCCATGTTAAATTAATAAATTAATAAGCAAAAAAATTACAAATCCATAAAGATTGCAAGAAACATGCAAAAATAGTTGTCGTTTCATTGCATTTTCTGAGAAAATTTACCATAGTAGTGTATATCTTTTTTATACCATCAGAAAGTAGAGATTTTAGCAAATAAAAAGCTCACAGATTTTTTTAAAAAAGCGGATATTTTGACAGGTGAATTTTCGATTGAAAATTAGGGTGATTTTTCGATATTAAGTCAAAATAAGGTGAAAAAATAAATATTTTAAATCAAAAAAATTACAGTATGTTTGGGACATAGAAAGGTAAGTTTTCACAAAATTTCGTTAAAAAAAAAAATTTTGTAAAAGATAAAAATAAAAAACCAAAAACTTGGTTTTCTGAATTTTTCACATAAATTTTGAGGTTATGTGAAAGAAGTGTAAATACAAAAATTGTAGACCTTTTTATTACCTATAACTTTGCCATTTAACTTTTTTCCATAGGACTTATAGTTTTGCTGGAAATTGAGATAAACCGTTTTTTACCCTTAAACCCCCCCTCCCCCCCACTTCCCGACCTCAGATCGCCCGTAAATTATTTTTCCTTTATTTTTTGTTATATTCTCTTCCTTTTGCAATAGGTTTCATCCTATTATAATTTTTTTTGTTTTCAAAAATTATCGACCCTGGACTATAACGACAAACTGTAACTTTATACTGCACAGAATAAAAAAAAATGTAAAAAAAAGGTACTTACCCGAGAGCCATTGTAGAATGTTGCGTGCTACGGTTCGTTACGACGATGCTACGAATGTGCCTCCGTAGCGGCGTAGCGCGCTTTATACTACGCGGAGCGCCGCCCCCGTCTACGGCCCGCCCCGTGCATTCTCCACATAGATTCTCCACTGTTTCTATTTCCCACTGTTTCATTATCTCTCATTGTGATTTACTGTTATATTTCTTTGATTTTAATTAGGACGCTAGAGAAAGGCGATCTTGACGCGGGCTTTGAGCTGCTTTTGAGCAGATAAGGGTGTTAGCATTCTTATTATACTTAATTACGTACAATATGTACGTGAGTCGAAAGTTCAAGTATATTAACGTCGAAAATAATAGTTATTTTTTTATAAATAAATAAATAAATATATATTTTTAATATCTTATGTGAGACAGGGCCCATATGTTTAAATTTATATTATTTTTTTATCGAGTCGAAAATTTAATTTTTTCGATTGATGTACAGTGGTTGCTTCAAAATTGTATGTAACATTAGACTGAACCCCCTAAAGTCAAGTTGACCCACTTAGAATTTAGTAAACTTTTCTAAGCGAAATCCTACAAAAGTGTCCACCTGTTCGCTAAATCTACGTCAATAAAATACTACATCAAATTTGTTCATCATGTTCATTTTATTATTCTCTATTTCACTACAATAATCATATTAATAAACAACTAAGGTACTCGCTCCAGTGATGGACATTACGTAAATTACATAAACTTTCAAGTAAAGTTATGTTATGTTTTGGATATTGTCAAAATTAAATTACTAACCAAAAAAAAATCAGCATTATGACAGTCAATTACAGAAGTGGTCATAGCAAATTCCTGGAAGATTTGTTTGGTAATATAATTTTTTTAATGAATAACGTATTTTTTTATATTAATAACGTAATATGTTTAATTTATTTATTTAAATCTTTATTATACCTTTATACATAATGGTACAAAAGGTTAATTCTTGGATATGTACTTAGATTTACATATACTTTTACTCACCAAAATCCATTATAGTTGAAAGGGGAAGTTCTACGTTTTTTTAATCAAAAGCATACCTACGTAACTAAAATAATTTTAAGTGTCGCAAACTGGTCTTGTTTTGTGCCTATCATATTTTGTAGTTTGTACTGGAGTTCTTACCGCATTTAAGTCATATATGTACCTCATTGTTTGTTTTATTTATTTATTTATTGGACACCAACATAATGTACACTTATACATTTCATATTTTAAAAATAAAAAGAGATTTTCGCTTAGTGCCATTACAATATAATATTTTTGCAAATATGTATGGGTTTTTAAAATGAGCGTACTTCTATCGCTGGAGCTATAGATGGTCAGGTTTATTATGTAAAAAATTTGTAAACTGACAATATAAAGTAATCCTATTCATAAGTTTTCATTCCTTTTGAATTTTTTTAAAAAACAAACAAAGTAAAATTATTGTATAACTTTCTATAAATGTCTGGAACTGGTACAAACACCCTACTACTAATGTACAAACATATCTATTAAAGTTACGATAAAGCAACAGGGGCCCTCGTAAACGTTGTTTGGTGATGGCGGGTCAAGGTGTGTCGCTAACTTACCGTCACTTCACGCGAGACTCACCATTCTCACCACTTGTCTGAAAGTAACTTTTATTTACACTAATTGTGTCAATTCTTATCTAAGGGAACATACCAAAACCACGTGCCTTATTTAGGGGGGGGAGGGGGGTCTTCAAAACACCACGATTGGTCACAGAGGGGAGGGGGGGGGTTTAGGTTTTTGTCACGTAGTCAATATTTTAGCAACCATTGCGCCACAAGTCGTCAAATATAAGCAAAATTATTATTTTTTAACTCTGTTTTTGCAAAAAAGTATTGAAAATCGTATTTATCAATTACCACGTGAAAACTAGAGGGGAGGGGGGGGGTCTTCTCATATACTACGGATGGTCACAAAGGGGGGGGAGGGGAGTAAAAAGATGGGAAAAATGGGTTACGTGGTTTTGGTATGTTCCCTAATATATAAAATTCTCGTGTCACAGTTTTCGTTGCCATACTCCTCCGAAACGGCTTGACCGATTTTGATGAAATTTTTTGTGCTTATCCGGTATCTATGAGAATCGGTCAACATCTATTTTTCATCCCCCTAAATGTTAGGGGTAGTCCACCCCTAAATTTTATTTTTTATTTTTTAGACAAAATTTTTAATTTCTATTTTTTTATGATACAACATACAAAAATACATACAACCCTAAATTTTCACCCTTCTAACATCAACCCCTATTTTGTAATATGATTGTTAAGCGATACGAAGTTCGCCCGGTCAGCTAGTTATAATTATAAGTTTCATCGACGCTCACAGTTCAGCTTTACGAAAAATTATAAATAAGATTTAAGATAGGTTATGGTTAGCTGGTAGAGAATGCAGTTAGCATTAAGCTCGCCATTGTACTATAATATTTTATATTGTGGTCAATAAAGTTTACATAAATAAATAAATAAGATAGACAGTCACAGATATTACTGGCATTAAGGTTGGCAGATGGTCGGGATTCGTCTGGATTGTCCCGACTTTTCACATGATGTCCAGACAAGTCTCGACAAAGTACAAAATGTCCTGACAAATCCCGACTTTTTGAACTTTTGTCCAGATATTTTAGTCTTGCCCTCTGGCAAGCCTACTGGGTTAGAAGTGTTTTTGCTAAGTAGAAAATAAAAAAATCCTAGTAGAACCACACCAGCTGGGGGCTTGAGAATTAGGTCTTCCTTTCTTTTTCTTCTCTCTTTCTTGGCCGGCAACGCATCAGTGATGCCTTTGATGTTGATGTCCATGGGCGACGATAGTCACTTATCATCAGGTGGATCGTCAGCATGTTTGCCGGCTAAACCCTGGCTAAAAATCTTTTCTCAATATAAAAATAAAACAATAAAAAACCGACGAGCATGAATACGAGGTATTGATTACATTAATTTAACAAAATATTATTGTAACGGAGGTAAGCCCGTAATTCATAGCAGGTGATGGCCGCCGGGCAGGCCCGTTTTAAACAAATCGCTCTGATCAGGATAAATTACTATTCGCATAAAGACTAGCGCAGAACGAATTGATTTTTACAATACACTATAATAATGACTAATAAAACAATATACATAAATTAAATATCACTATATTATGCATGTCTAATATCTAACTACTTAATAATATCTTTGACAACCCACGTGGCTTAAGCCGCGTTCGTCGGATCCTAGGTTCGACTTCCAGCAAGACAGACATTAGAATTACCTGTGTTTAAATTTCTGATCTTGGTCTAAGTATATGTGTTCTTATATTTGTGTGTTGTGCAAGGCACCCATCAGGCCACGACATAGGGAATTCAAGTGTGGGGCTATGAATGATTTCCGCTGTGTAACCCAAACGCCCTAAGGTTGTCTGAAACAGATCGCACAATAAGACCACCTTTCGTACTAACCTTATTACGCGTTTCTGATTAGCGCTGTCGACCTGAATTACACTTTATTGCATCGGAGCTACAGTTGCGATTTACTTAAATGATTTTGCGGAGTGAGTCTTCTGTACAATAAATACTATCTATGTCTTCTGTACCCAAACCAAACATCTAATAATCTTCACAAAATTTCACATATCAGTTTAGTAGGATTGGATGATTATTTGTACTTCATCTAATCCATGGAATGTAAATTCCATCCGAACTTTACCATTCAAAACTCGTACTCGTACACTGTTGTATTTCGGACTTCAGATTTCAGAATGCGGGGGCGACTGTGTACTTGTAAAACGCGGTGTGCGTCCAACCTTATTGTAGTGACGTCACACCGAACGTGACGGCTGTAGCGTATATTATAGTCGTCGGGAACTAAGAGGCCCGATTTGTCGTTTGTCATGACACTTGACAGTGACAGAAATGTACAAAAAAATCGGTTCACAAAAGAAACTAATTTTTGCAACAAATCGATTCAAAATTATATTAAGACTTTCAAATCAATTCGATAATTAAATTGTAAACTAAAAACTGTAACATTTAGGTAGATAGGAAGGAAGGTATTTAGAAAGAAAGAAAGAAATGTTTATTTCACCTTAAATTCTAAAAATTAAACAAGTAAACAATATAATACTTAAAAGTAAGGTGAAAAAGGGGTCACTCTCAGCATTATGGTCGCGGAAAAACCACGGCCGCTGCTTTTCAGAGTGACCCTCAAATTGTGCAGTTCGGATGATTGAGGGCAATAATTTAGATAGTTAGGTAACCTATTTCCTCGATTGAGCTACCTCGTAGCAAGTATTCTCAATATTATGTATTTACGACTCCAATAAAATATTTGTCGGCGTGCGACCTCTTTGGTTCTACAACGATCGGCCGATGCAGATGTTGTCATACAGGTGCCATACAAGAAGAGTCATGAAGAAAAACTAAATATTTAGAACATGGAATAGGTATGTCAAACTATTTGGAACTACGTAGGGCGCCGGCCACACAGAACAGACGCACGCAAGACACGGACCCGTCGCCGTCGCAGTCAAAATGTATGCAGCCGTCGCGACGTAAAACATACAGAAAAGACGGGACGCCCGTCGTTTCTGTATGCGCGCGACCGCGACTGCGACGGGTCCGTGTCTTGCGTCTGTTCTGTGTGGCCGGCGCCTAGGACATTCTAGGGGATTCGATTACCACGGACTAGTGGAGAATGTTATGTTATTACCTAGTTCTAATTCAGCTTGTAAGACTCATGCTAACAAACTAAAACAAAGCAAGTTAAAAGCAAAAATTGTTAAAAAACTGTATAACTACCATGACAGAAATTCAATAATACCGACAATAATTCTAGAAAACATTAAAGTGTCACAAAAATAACATAATTTGCAACTGTACTTAGTCGTACTAATAATATAATACTTACATTTGAGAATGTTTACAAACAGACACTTATTTCATTTAGTACCTAGTTAAGACGTCAGTAATAAATTTTTCAAGGGAAAAACGGTTCCACAGTGGAACTCTAGTGGAACTTCCACTAGAGTCTAGTGGAATACTAGACTATCTGTCTTGTGACTAGACAGATTTAGATAAAGTTTCTACGGGAACTTTGAGGTGTATTCACTTTCACACACATAAAAAGTGTTATCACAATGATATCTTAATAAACGATATTTTGGCATTTGTCTCCTCAGCACACCTTTTAAATTAATTGAGAGTTAGAGAATAGATTCTACCCTTCGCGGAATTGGATGCAGCACTAATTTCCAGTCATGGTTATTGTAGGAAGTGAGGTTATTTGGGCGTAAAGAAAAGTCAAGACTTAAGGATTTTAAAATATGACTGGAATATTATCCTTTATAAACTGGAAAGTAATACGTGTGTATCCTATCAAGGTATTGAGAAGAAGAGCATGAGACTAAATGAGTGGCCTTTTATAAGGTCGGATTGAACAGGAAGCATGAAGTAAATCGCAAGTTAAAAACACATAGGTGGCGCTTCCGCCGGATGCTAATAAAGTCAACTGAAGATTAATTTTTGCAAATTAATTTCAAATAGACCAACAGTTATTTATATAAACACAAGTTAGAGTTGAGATTCTATTAGCTACACTAATTAATAAACTTAATTAATGTAAAAAAATATTTGGACTATTTTATGGTAACAACTAGCTGTTACCCGCGACTTCGTACGCCGAAAATAAAGATCCCTTCATTATAAAACATGTTTTTCATAAATTGACAGCAAACTTGTCCATACTATAAAGAGAGGAGACCCGTGCCTTGTAATAGTCCATTATGGGTTGAAGCTAAAACACCTACACTTAGTACATATATCGTATTATGTAAATGAGTAAAATATTAAACAAATCTTTAGTGTTGATAATGAAATGATAACTACGATATGATATTGTAGCGTGATTAGTAGTCAGCAAGATACTAAACTCTTCACCAAAATTACAGCAAAAGTGACATGTTCTTAGAACCCATTAATTACCCATCGGGAGAAGCATTAATAGCCCGGGCGCAGCGGCTTGTGTCGGTTCTAATAGTAATCGATGAAGTTAAATAATAGCGAGCGCGGTCGGTAGTTTGATAGGTGACCGCTAGTGGCAAAAAATTCTTGAGCTCTCCGAGCTTCGGAGGGCACGTAAAGCTGTCGGTCCCGGTTGTTGTCGTAAGATAACAGTCGTTATGACATATTGAAGGTCCTCGCCCCGCGTAATGACTTCCGACACTTGGGTTGATTTCTAATCCCTCCATCAATCCACACTGGAGCAAAGTGGTGGAGTATGCTCTAGGCGTCCTCAAGAGTGAGTGCTCAGTAGTGAGCCATTAATGACCCACCCATAGGAAAGGTCTCAAAATAATTGAACTTTTTAGAATTTAGATGTTTATCTAAGTCAAGGCCTGAGAGTTTTTGAATTTTAAATTTACATTGTAATTTTACAGAATACACAAAAAACATATCTTTCTTTTCTTTTTGGGCAGCAGCAAATCAGTGATTCCTTTAGCGTTGCTAATGTTCATTGGCGAAAGTGACCACTTACCATGAGGTGACTCATCTGTTCGTTTTACAACTTCTTACTCCAAACTTACTCTAAACTTACAACCTCTAGTTTTAGCCCTTAGGGAATGTATTACCAAACAATCATGTTACAGTTATTTTTGTTTTATGTAAGATTACATACTAACTACCAACTTTCACAGTTTTAACTTAAAAAACCGGGCAAGTGCGTGTCAGGCCACGTGCAATATAGGGTTCCAAAGTAGTAAGTTTATTGACTATTACTCATTAACTGCTTATGCTAACATAGCCTTCATAGTTTTCCTTATAAATTCATCGTATAAGCTATTTTTGAGAATTTTTTCACTTGTCCAACTCCAACCGTTTAGCAGCTGGGGGGACACTTGACTTGACTTGGGTACCCAAAATTAGCACTTTCAAGCCAAATATACGTATTTCGCAAACGGAGCCCTACATCCAAAAATGGTCTCAAAAGACCCATAATATTTTTGAAAAAACTTTTCAACGATACCCCACACTATAGGGATAAATAAAAAAATAATCCTCACGTTACCTGTAGTGGAGGTACCCCGAAAAAAATTATTTTCAGTAGTTTATTCTGCAATTTTGGAGTTTTAATAAATATGTATATCCAAACTATAGCTTTCTAGCACTAAGGGTCTCGGCGCTTTGCTTTGGACAGACGGACAGACTGGCGGACGGATATGACAGACTGACGGTATATCTGTACCAAACATTGAAATCGGTTCAGTTGTTTAGGCGAGAAAGAGTTATCCCTCAGGAACAGGTCTATTTTCCGGGATAAAATGTATCCTATGTCCTTTCCCGAGCTCAATTCTATATCTGTACTAAATTTCATCAAAATCGGTTGAGTGGCTTGAAAGAGTTATCCCTCAGGAACAGGTCTATTTTCCGGGATAAAAAGTATCCTATGTCCTTTCCCGAGCTCAATTCTATATCTGTACCAAATTTCATCAAAATCGGCTTAGTGGCTTGAAAGAGTTATCCCTCAGGAACAGGCCTGTTTTCCGGGATAAAAAGTATCCTTTGTCCTTTCCCGAGCTCAATTCTATATCTGTACCAAATTTCATCAAAATCGGCTTAGTGGCTTGAAAGAGTTATCCCTCAGGAATAGGTCTATTTTCCGGAATTAAAAGTATGCTTTGTCCTTTCCCGAGCTCAATTCTATATCTTTACTAAATTTCATCAAAATCGGTTTAGTGGCTTGAAAGAGTTATCCCTTAGGAACAGGTCTATTTTCCGGGATAAAAAGTATCCTATGTCCTTTCCCGAGCTCAATTCTATATCTGTACTAAATTTCATCCAAATCGGTTTAGTGGCTTGAAAGAGTTATCCCACAGGAACAGGTACATTTTCCGGGATAAAAAGTATCCTATGTCCTTTCCCGAGCTCAATTCTATATCTGTACCAAATTTCATCAAAATCGGCTTAGTGGCTTGAAAGAGTTATCCCTCAGGAATAGGTCTATTTTCCGGAATTAAAAGTATGCTTTGTCCTTTCCCGAGCTCAATTCTCTATCTTTACTAAATTTCATCAAAATCGGTTTAGTGGCTTGAAAGAGTTATCCCACAGGAACAGGTACATTTTCCGGGATAAAAAGTATGCTTTGTCCATTCCCGAGCTCAATTCTATATCTGTACCAAATTTTATCAAAATCGGTTTAGTGGCTTGAAAGAGTTATCCCTCAGGAACAGGTCTATTTTCCGGGATAAAAAGTATCCTATGTCCATTCCCGAGCTCAAATCTATATCTGTACCAAATTTTATCAAAATCGGTTTAGTGGCTTGAAAGACTTATCCCTCAGGAACAGGTCTATTTTGCGGGATAAAAAGTATCCTATGTCCTTTCGCAAGCTCAATTCTATATCTGTACCAAATTTCATCAAAATCGGTTCAGTGGTTTTGGCGTGGAAGAGTTATCCCTCAGGAACAGGTCTATTTTCCGGGATAAAAAGTATTCTATGTTCATTCCCGAGCTCAATTATATGTCTGTACCAAATTTCATCAAAATCGGTTCAGTGGTTTAGGCGTTATTGAGTAGCAGACAGAGTTACTTTCGCATTTATAATATTAGTATAGATTGCATGTATAACGCCTAAAAAAACGTATCATTTTTAGACCCTCTTTTTCCGAACAGAAGCAAGGGCGAATTACTAGTCTGAAATAAACTGACATAACTTGCTCACTCAAGCACGCAAAAATGCAACAAAACTTATGAAAATAATATTAGAAAGTTTCGCAGAGTCACCGTTACAACATTTATTTGTGAAAGTTTTTCGTTTAACTAGCTAGCCCGCTTCAGTCAAGTTTAATGCACTGTTTTCCCTGCATACTAAACTACCAACTCCTTTAAAAGTACATGCCGTTACCCTTATTCTGACCATCTCTAAAAACATAAGTTAATTAATGTAACGAGCGTTTTGTAACTCGTTCAAAATATTATCTTTCGATAGCTATGACACTGCACTTATTAAGAAGAAGTTCGTAAATCTTTAAGTCTCGAAAAGCTCTCATTTTTAAGAAAACATCAATTTGTGGGTAAACAAAACTCAATTCAAATTTACCCATACACATTTTTTGTTTCAACAAGCGTTCCGAAAAGATGCTTCTTCATTCAGGAAAGGACAATGCAAAAGAAACTCCTAAACACATATTTTTGAAACAAAATAATTTAATTTTAACAATTACAAAGTCACAACACGACGCGCAACTAACGATGGTATTATTATTTTCTAGCGCCTTTTATATCTTTTTCATTGATACGAAGACAACTATAGTCTTCTATATTATTCTATATTATATATTGCGTAGTACCATATCCTTTACCCACATTACCATACCGTAAGGCTTGGATTTAACTATGAAAGGAGCCTCATAATCCGCTATTATGCAAATTCCGTCTTCATTCAAACTTAAAGCATGGAAACCATAGCTACTATCGGTCACCAAATCAACTTCATTTTTATAAAGAGCACAAGAAAACAAAAAAACAATCGACTGTTAATTTTATTTGTAGACACAAGCTGTTTTCTTCTTTTATTTTAATTTAAACAAAATTTTATTACACTTTACAATATAAATGTCTGATCGACCTAGTGAGAGATTATAAAAATGATTAAACCTTGTAAAAAGCAAGTCATAGCTCACTTATGTCATCATTCAAAATTGATTTTTAATGCTTTGAGCACATGCCAACGTTTGCTCCGACGCGACGGCGAGGACGTACTCTTAATCGAATTAATTTAATATGAATTAATTCCATTTGATGCTTTTATCTGCGTTTCGAATAAAATTAATTTCCACCGATCGTTACTATATAGGCTTCATAAAATATCCTCTTTATTTCATCTGTTGTTCCTGTTAAAGGTCAGTGGACTTTGTGTCATTTTACCATGATCAACGTACATAAATTCTGACATGACTAACCATGTAGAATCTAAATTGTAGAACCTATCGAGTAATGTACTTAAATGTAATTAAAAATTTAAATTAAAGGTTTTAATGCGTTTGCTGTGTAGTTATTCTACAATTCTTTATTCAACCTTTTAAAACTTTAATCAACCATTAAACTTTTTCAAGTTTTATTTAGTTTTTATTAAAAAGTGGTTACTTAATAATGAAAAGTAAACGAGTAGATCTCTCTAATCTAATCGGCTTACATAACATAAAATTAACAAAAAGCTTATTTTTAAAGCTTTTTAACTGATAACAAAAAAAAACCGAAAGAGTAGCTTTATTTTATTTACATTATCAATTTATTTGAGGGTATTATGAAACTGGTATAAGTAAGGGGGGATCTTATCAATACTTATGGCCCCCTCCCCATTTGGAGCTGCTTTGGTTTATCTGTACCTACTAATTACCCAACATCAGCTAAATCTCTTTCGTCACTAAGATAATAAGTGCTTCATCAAAGCTTATCCAAATAGGTGTCATAATTCCATTATGGTGTTGTTAGTATCTATCAAACAATATAGATTATGTCAGCTCTCTCACGTTAGGTACAGGAGACGACGTGCTTTTTCGATAACGTAAAAATGATAAATAGATTAGTAAGCTTGTGGTTGCAAAGCAAAGCAAAGCAACAACCCATAATTGTCCCACTGTAGGGCTCGGGGTCTCCTCTCACAATGTGAGGGGTATAGGCCATAGTCTACCACGCTGGCCAAGTGCGGATTGGTAGACTTCACACACCTTTGAAAACATTATGGAGAACTCTCAGGTGTGCAGGTTTCCTCACGATGTTTTCCTTCACCGGAGCAAGTGATAATTAACTAGTAATACGCACATAATATTTGAAAATTAGAGGTGCGTGCCAGGATTTGAACCCGGGCCCCCGCGTTCGGGAGCCCAACGTTCTAACCACTAGGCTATCACTGCTATATCTCTGCTGCTTGTGGTTGACTTAATAAAAATGGTATATAAGATAGATTGGGCAATTTGCGTATGGTTGACTAGCAATAGCATCGTCAACAACATTGTGCAAGTTGGGAACGAGACGCCCAGGGTAGCGTACCTTACGCTCAGAATATCCAAACGGTATTCGTTGAAAGGTTGTACAGGTATAAGCGCCGACTTCGACACATCCCTATCTGAAAATCTATAAAATGTATAATAAAATCTGAAAATCTATAATAAAACCCCTTAGAATTAACAGAAATGCCATACTGTTTTAAAACTCATGTAAAAGGTATTCTCATGAAGAAAGCATATTACAAAGTTGATGAGTATTTAAATGACAAGACTGCTTGGACATGAGTTTTTTTTTATATTAAATATTGCAATAAGTAGTAGTAACTGTGAGTAGGAAAAAATAATCTCGGGAGTTTCTTGCCGCTTCTTCTCCCGGGACCACTCACGGTAGGGATTTGTTGAAGCGATGGCGTTGAGTGACTTTCGAAAAGTGTTTGTAACAAACCTACTTCGAATAAAACTTATTTCATTTCATTTCATTTCCTGACGATGAGGTAGAGGTTATGTATAAACTTTCAGTATCAGTAGAACCATACATACCTCTAAAACTCATTTCAATGTTGTGATGGCAGACTTCAACGCGAGACTGGGCACGCAAAGCGGCGCCGAGATGAAAGTGGGTCCCTACAGAATTTAGTCTCTAAGATTTGAGGATGGACTTTAATCTATAAGCTCAGGGCTATGGAGAGGGCTATGCTCGGTATTTCTCCACGTGATCGCACCAGAAATGAGGAAATCGTAGATGAACAAGGGTAAACGACATAGCTCAAAGAATTAGCCGGCTGAAGTGGCAATGGGCTGGCCACATAGTGCGAACTGCGAAGGACCGATAACCGTTGGGGAAGAAAGTTTCTCGATTGGCACCCACGTCTCGGAAATAGGAGGATAGGACGCCCCCCGACCAAGTGGACTGACGACCTGAAGAAGACAGCGGGCATCCGCTGGATTCAGAAGGCTCAGGACCGGTTAGAGTGGCGCAAGTTAGGGAAGGCCTATATATGTCCAGCAGTGGCTGATGCATGGATGGATGGATGACTTATTGCTCCACTGCCACTATAAGGTGCCTTATAGCATTTATATACCATTTTCGTTCAAAGGTGTCGGTAAACTTATAAATTACCAAAAAGCTTTTTGAAAAAAGCTTTATAAATGGTTGAGATATAAGCACTCGTAAATCTCTGAAAGGCTACGGTCTTTGGACTTGCCTGTAACGTCACATGGCCTATTAGAGATCATCATATGAGTACCTTAGCGTCGTAACATGAGAGTCAAAAAAATATATCTATGGGTACTGGGTAATAAGAACTTAATGGTTCCATAACTGAACATGAAGTAAAATAATAGGAGTTCTTAAAACGTGGTTCTTAAAACCTACTCTGTGGTTTTTACTAGTGACATCATAATTCATAGGACCTATCAACCTGCATAATTATTTGTAGAAAATTATTCTGTTGCAATCGCAACTTCAGACTCCCATAAATTTTGTAATTTTAAAAGATATTTCAATGCTTTTTTGACTTCTATGTTTCATTTGGCCTTATTTTTATAATTAGGTAATGAAATAAAATCAATCTTTCCCGTTGAACTAGACATAATAACTGCTGCTTATAGACATACCTACTGCATTTATAGTTCAGTCAAGGAATGACTCAAAAGAGGGTATAGAGTGCGTGAGCGGGAACCTAAGCGATTTCTTCAAAAACTTGTTCAGGGTGCTTAGGGTGATAAAATACTAAAAGTCCCCGCGTCTAGGAGGTGAGCCGGAGGGAGGGGGGGGTTACAAAGGTCTCAATTTTAGGTTTTTCGCCAATATCTCAAAAACGGTGCATTATAGCGAAAAATGTTCTAAGATGAAATGAAAGCTTATAAAATTCTCTATAACTTTAATTCTATACACTTTTTCCGTATCTCCGACCGTTTTTGAACTATACGGTCCAGAAATGTAGCAATTTAAGTTATTCAGCGTGATAACAGCGTGATTCACATCAGCTGTCGTAAAAATGACACCTGAACTGATACCATTAAAAAGGTGTTAGGCAGGCATCTTTATATAACGAAGAGGCAGTTCCGTTGCAGCTCAGATTTTCTGCTGCACCAATTGACTTCAAGAATCATTGTTTTTATGTACATATTGCCTCAATGAAGATATAAAAAAGCCTTTGAAAAAAAGGCGGGTTGTACATTCAGTTGAGACTCTAGCTGCTAAATATTGTATCAAGCAGGTATGTTCTTCGAGAAATGATGCCTGGGGTAACGAAGTTCTTGATATTTTTTCCTGCATTACCGATATTGTTGCTGAAGGAGCAAAATATCACGAAGACACTATTACTCACTTGTGAAGCCTGTCAGTTACCCAAAACTCTACAAAACTGAGATCTCTAGAGATACCCATGTCGTAGAGGCTATGGAAGAAATATTTGCTTACATGGATTACTTTCCCACGATGAGATAATCGTTTTTTTTGTTTGTTTTTGTTAAAAGGCTTTTTTATATCTTCATTAAGGCAACATGCACATAAAAAACAATTATTCTCGAAGGCAAATGGTGGAGCAGAAGGTCTGAGCTGCGACTGCCCTGCCTCTTCATTAGATAAAGATGCCTGCCTAACGTCTTTTTTAATGGTATCAATTCGGGTGTCATTTTTACGACAGCTGATGTAAATCAAAAGGGATGTCAAGTCAAGGAAACTTCGATATTTGCCGTCTTTCCTTTCCTTACTAGCTTTAATACGACCCGGCATTCCGTTTCCTTTCCCTCAGAGACATCGTTACTTCCTTCAACGACATTCTCGTCATACAAAATGCATACAGGACTCTTATTAGTATGTACTCATGTTGGATAACCCAATTGTGTTACTAATAACAGTGTATGTATATCTGAAAAGAATATTTTGTGGCTGCCCCCCTGCATTACTGGCTAGGCTACCATGCCAGACAAAATAAAATTGCGAAAACCTATAATAACATAAGCCCGAAGGCAAGTATACAATATCAATAGGAGTTTTAGCCAAGAAGGTCGCGATTCCTACAGCGAGCATTAAAGATATTGAGCGAAAAGAAATCTTCATCAATATCATGATTGTTTTCCCGCTTCTGCTCAGTTATCCACTGTTATAAAAAACGCGATTTCTTACTGTTACTGCCTTTACTACGTGGAGGTACTCCCAGCTTAGGTTACTATAAATTTTAAGATAATTTTCGCATCAGGTAATGGTTATCACGCTGAATTACTTTAATTTCGACATTTCTGGAGCGTGTAGTTAAAAAACGGTTGGAGATATAGAAAAAGTGTACAGAATAAAAGTTATAGAGAATTTTATAAGCTTTCATTTCATCCTAGAACATTTTTCGCTACAACGCACCGTTTTTGAGATATTGGCGAAAAACCTAAAATTGAGACCTTTGTAACCCCCCCCCTCCCTCCGGCTCACCTCCTAGACGCGGGGACTTTTAGTATGTTATCCCCCTAAGCACCCTGAATAAGTTTCTGAAGAAATCGCTTAGGTTCCCGCTCACGCACTCTACAACTACTTTATTGACTGTACTATTATGGGAGTTATTGAAATTGTCGTAGCATACCTATTTCCCGATATAAACTCCATATTGCGACGTAATACGAGATTTTGTCGCGATATTGCCAATATAGCTGTATGCCTGCGTACTTGAAAATCTTGCTATTATGCCAATAATATATTGTAAGATTTTTCTTTATGAGTGTAGAGTTCACCAACTCAGTACAGAGCCGTAAATAGCCACGTGATGATCAAGAAATAAAAGAGAACAAAGAAATAACTGGCAATCAAGCTCCCGGGTGAAACACGACGATTCTAATAAATTAAAGAGTTTGATTAGGGAAGCAAGCCATAGGTATTATTAATTCTTGGATATGGTAGGTACAACATGGCACCCAGAATAATCAGAATTTAGTAATGTTTCAACCAGTAATAAATAATTAGGCATTTATATTAATGATACATAAAAACAAAACCTAACACGGAAAACAAACATTTAATATTTTATTATGTCTGCTCCGGTCGAGAATCGATCATGGAACCCTTCTACGGTCACGATGTGGTCCTTATTTAAAAACATGAAGTGTGACATTCTACATTAATGAATAAAATTCATGGGGCACATATTGTTATGTTACCATTTATATTAAACTATGAATACTTATTAAATATGAGCAACCTATGGAAATGGCCCGTAACAATGATGTTCAAATAAATATAGATACGTTATGCCCTTACAAATCAACCGAAAAATCTGTTCCGATGTCCCCAAGGCACGCTTTATTACTTTATCACACGTCTTTATCGCTCTCGCGTCAAAACTACATCGCTATCTCTTTCTTCACCTGAATAAGAGTTCCCAATTGGGAACTTTTTGAGTCACACAACGCGCGCGCTTATGACATATCTGCCTCTTTTTAATATATAATATCATTGGCCCGTAACAAATGATGGCTTCGCCTCAACCTCGCTACGTAAAAATATGAATAAATCAACCTGGGACAAATCGCCTTGGAATATTTTTATATCGATATGTCGATAGGGAAATAAAAAATAAATCAGTTGAAGTACCCTTGGCTTGGTAGAAACGTGAGTTAACGACCATAATAATTTAGTGTCAAAAACTACAACTTTAACACGTTCAATAAACGATTTTATCATTATTAAGCACACACATACAAAATTAATACCATTTTATTTTTCCATTTCAAAGAGGAGTTGATGACAGGAATGATGGTGATCCAACGATTCATGGTGACTTTGCACTCTTAAGGATAACCTATAGGTATATAGCTATATTTTTAAACAGTGTGCCTCATTAAAAGAACCTAATTAGTTTCAACAATTTAAATCCTCAACTAAGTTGATTTTAGAGATGTAGGTACCATCTAGTAAGTTTCTTGCGTATTTTAAAATAATTTTTTCTCAAGTAAAAACTGTTATCTTTCCATTATACAGAACTGACGAATATTCGTTGCTTTTTATAATTGTTTTAAACGTTTCAAATAAATGGGAGATCTTTCTGTAGCCGATCTTTCTGTAGGCTAAATGAACATGCCTGGGGCACTAATAAGCAGTCTATCACAAAAAAAACTCAATTTATTTAAGCAAAATCAGTATAATCGAAAATGAAATGGGAATGCCACTGAAAGAGCATCCATTGCCTCTAGCGATCCAGTCATGGTACGCTGACACTCTCGTAAAAAGAGTAGTGTAATCAAAATTCTTTCCACTCACAACTCCCACCAACAGATCACGATGACTCCTCTCCACCGGATCTAGGGTCCACTTGCACGCTAGAGGACCACCAGAATCTCCTCTCGCCACATCAGTTATCATGGAATTGGAACAAATGTACTTGTTCATATTCATATCCCAGATCTTGGAACACAGCGACCTCGGCATGATATGAATTGGCGCCAAAAGCAACACCTGTGACGTAGCAGCCAGGCCGCCATATTTGATGTTACCGAACCCGGCTGCAATACATGTGCGAGGATAGTCCATGGCCTTTCGTGCTGGGATCACATAGTCTACGTTGTTCCCGAACTTCCAATATCTATTGACAGTAAATAGAGCGATGTCATTGGCGGGGAAATGAAAGTCCTGATGAAGGACGAGTTTCTTTATTCTTCGCCATTGCGTGCTGGTGTTCTTTTCGGGAAAGTACATCAAGTTATTTTGGAGGTCACCAGCTACCACGCGGAGGATATGCGGACGCTTCTTGTAGTAGTAATCGTTGCCCTCGAAGCAGTGAGCGGCTGTCACGATCTTCAATCTGCTGATGATGCTGCCTCCGCAGAGGTTCCTCCAGACATACCTGTGACCGGATTTATGTGAGGGTTCCTTGATGGAGACCATGTATGGTATCTGACCGCTGACCGCCGGCTCACCGTTCACTATGGCCGGCCGCATGTAGTGCTTCGAGTATTTTAATGTCGTGATCAATCGTCTGTCTTGTTCGCTGCGCATTTGTATTGCCATGGCCATAATGAGGAAGCATTTTAGAAGCATTCAATTGTAAGAAAATTAAATCCTGGCACACATTATAATTTTATAATTTAATTATATAATTAAATTGCTGTTTTGTAAATACTTATATATTGTACCCACATTGTACCGCAGAATACATAAACATTACGTTTTACTGTTACTTATGTGAGGTGACGTGAAGTGACGGTGACGTTGATATTTTGATTTTTTCAAAGTTGTGCGCTAGATGTCAGACATCAGCTTTCAGCCAACAGTAATTTAGTAGGTAATTAACAAAATAAATTGTGGCCTTTGAGCGCAGGGGATATCTAGCACATAAAGGAATAAATTGTAGGGATTAAACAAAGATGTTCGGTATTATTATGAGTCAATAATTGCCAGCCTCAGGCAATATCAAGTTTACATTTTTTCCAGCATTGTATTATTGGCACATGCCCATGGTGATAATCACAAACATGTAACGATACTTTAATATCCTTGATGACGTTGACCTATTACCATTAGTCACCTGCTCGATTGTCGATTATTTTACATAGAAAGTGGATATATAAGGATAACATTTCTCTACGCCTACGGTCTTGCAGTAGGAGTAATGAAGATAAGTGGCTTACACGACGGTTGACAGCCTATGGGGATATTGTTTCCGGGAGTGTGTACACTTGATTCTCACGGAATTGATTATATAACTGTAGTACGGTGAGCACTGAGCAGTATACATTGATAGTCCGAAAAACAAAGAAAATAATTTCGTAACATTACTTCAAAATTTTTGCTGCTTCTCCCGGGAACACTAAGTAGGATTTGTTGAAGCGACGTACCTAGTGTTTAAGTAGTGTACTCTGTGGCGATGGCGTACTCAGGTATACTTTGACTTTCGAAGTGTTTGTGAAATCTAACTTCGAACCATTGCTTCGAACAAATTTTCATTTCAATCTTAATTTAAGCTTTTACAATAAAAACCTAATAGCCAAGAGGCACGAGGAAGTAAAAGAAAAATAATTTGTTCTGTCCCATTCTTTCCGTGATATTGACGTGGTCTAAGAATTTGACAACGGGACTTCTGACACTAAAATTATGAGTCTCACTAGTGTCCCACCGCCCACGGGACAAGTGAGGCGTGGTCCTAATTGGCAGCGATCGTACGAGCAAACGATGCGTCATCGTCGTGCGATGAAAATGATCGTGCGATGGTCCAAAAGTGTCCTAATAGACCCTGCATGGGCTAAATGTCGCGCGATACTGATCGCGCGATGGACTTACAAGACGCCGCCTTATTTTATTTATCAAGTGACATAGAAGAAGATAACGTAGATCACATAATATACTTTATAGATCCAGAAGTCACCGCGGTGAATTTTTCAATCATTATTTTGATGTACGGAATAATGAAGAAGGCTTTTACGATTATAGTAGAGTAGTTGTGCTCGCGCGATGACGCGGTTACGGATTTGTAGCTTTGATTGCACGATCGCACGATTAAACCCATCGTACGATCGTTATAAGCATTTATTATGCTCGTGCGATGACTTGCGAGCTTTAATTAGGACAAACTTATTTAGTGTGTGTGTTTAATTTCGTCGTGCGACTAAACCGCATCGTTTGCTCGTACGATCGCTGCCAATTAGGACGACGCCTGAAACTAAATGGTACTAAACAGTGCCAGTTGTCCCGTCACGGAACAACTCAACGGGATTAGTCGGACCAGTTGCTTAGTAGGTACAGATCCCGGAGGTTACCGTCTTTCTCCTCGACTCAGTCCAAACTTATGTTTATGTTAACCTCCCCTTGTGTTCCCTAAGGGGCCATCTATAAATTACGTCACATGTTAGGAGGGGGGAGGGGGCTTGATGTAGTGTGACATTGTGTGAGAAGGGGTTCTAAATTTTGTGAAGTCACATTTCAAAATCGAATAATTATAGGTAAAGATTGAAAAAGGATTAATGAGAATAAAATTTATTTCTGAACTGCTGTTTTAATTTAATAATTTCTAGGTGTAAAATTTCATAATATGTGACGTCACACTTGGGGAGGAGGTCTCACAAATGTGACCAGCTGTGACAAGGACGGGGGAGGGATCAAAAAGTCATGAAATTAGTGTGACGTAATTTATGGATGGCCCCTAACCCGTGGTGCACCGGCTGAGCAATTAATGCGTTTAATTCTATCGGTAATTGTGTTTTTATATGACAGGTTATTCCAAGATGGATTCGATTGAATCATGCTCTAGATTTTTCCGAGTATATTTTTTAATATTTCGTCTCTATTGACTTGGCTAGTCCGTCGGCTGTCTATCGACATTAAAGATCACAAAATAAAACGACGACAATCTCGCTATGAAACATTTATTAGATGCATTTTATAAACAATATACCTTATCAAATATTATATTAAAAGGTATCAAATACCGCACAATTATTATCAAATGTCTTTCACACAATACATTTATCTCAGTAATAGAAGGAGAAATTTATTGTTGTAGCCCGTGTGTACCACAAATTAAGTTTCGACCCCCATTTTTATAATTTTGAAAAATCATTGTATGTTTAATATCTTAAAATATGACTAAGATATGATTCCTTTCTATTATTGTGCATGTCATTTATTGAGATGGCAACATATTTCATACTAATAACTCTATACTTCACTTAAAATAACATAAAATGACACGTAAAGGCCTGAAAATGAAAAGCCTTGCTCTGATTGTTCAATTTCGGAGCATACAATCATACATACATCCATGTAGAAATTGTTGATAGCGTGATTTAGGAATACATTTGCGCCATCTTTTATCGAGTAGAAGAATCTCGCCACAATCATATAATTATTATTTTATTATCATCATATTTTATGCGATAACTCCTCAATAAATATTTACTAAAATTAAATTTTAATTTATCTCTTAAAAACGCAAGACAAAAGAAATGCAAAAGAATTTCAAAAAAGTAAATAAATAATTTGCCGGTAAATATTATTATAACTTTTCTTATTCTACTTCATTTAACCTTATTACTACATTCAATAGTAGGTATAAATATTTATTAAAGTCATGTCAACGATTTAACAATTCTGTATACTTACTTATACAGACTGTATTCTATTTAATATTATTGTTTTCACATAACAAGTGTAACATTAGTATTTACGTTATTAATATGTATATTTAGTAAATATAATTAGGCAATACGATTCTAAATAATTTCTTTCATTGAAGATGTATTCAGTGTATTTAAAAAGATCCAAAGGACGAATTCGACATATTGTGTATAACTCTTGTTCTGAGAATAAAATCACAAATTAATGTAATGTAAAGAAGTTTTTCGAGCTGACTGGCACATCTTTTATTTGAATCATTTAATGCAACACTTTCAAATGGTGTAATGTAAGTAATACAGGCTGTTTTTTTTTTCAAAATCAACGGGCAGGTATATAAATTTTTCAAAAATCTAATGATGCAGTTTTAGTTTACATCAAAATCGGCCCTGAGACTCCTTTGACCTTTTTTCACTATTCCTTATAATTTCGAATTTGCCCATCCGCGCACACTTGAAAAGTTTACCCTGTGTAGCAACAATACATACTTTGCGCAAAATATGTGCAAAAATGCAAGTTACCTATGATTGAAACATACTATTCCAGGAATACTAACTATCATAATTATAACATAATATCTAGTCGAATCCGCCCTAAGTTTATTAAATTATAATTTGTTATTTGATTCATAAAATATAAAAACAAATATAATGCTGATGATTAAAAAATGTATTAAATTCTTATTTACTTCACAGTATTATACAATTATCAAATAATAAAATCAAATACATTATATTTTTAAAAATCTTATATCTGAAAAGATTAGGAGATCTAAAAACAAAATACTATAAAATTCGCGAAACAATACTGATAGGGAAGAAACACGCAATGATTCATCCAAGTCATATTCACTATATTTGGAGCGTATCTCCCAAACGTGTCCGAGAAACATTTAATTTGATGTTGCTTATCATCTGATTATGGAAACAGACAAAATTGTTCTAACAATCGATATCATTTGTTACAACAATGTATATCTATAATATATAATGTGTTCGTTCCGCAAGTTTAATACGACACATGTTTGAATACTCGCTTGCTGAATGTTCTGAATGAATCTTTGTTTTAATCTATTAATTTATGCTGATATGCAGACACATTTATTTTGAGCACATTGAGCAACATTTAGCAAGTGACAAAAATGCCAATAATTATACAATTTCATCTAATCTTTTTTTTTACTTAAAATAAATTAATGCTTGACCACAATTCCACCTGATGGTAAGTGGAGATGTGGTCCAAATTATTATTATTATTATTTTGCTCAACAAAAATTACATGCCATTTAATATTTATTGATTAATACTTTTTATACTTGTGTATATGCTGTGCAGCTTATAATTATGTCTAATAAGGTGTCAGACAAGTATTTCTTGCAAAAGTAACTCTGTTATGAAATGCCCCTTTTAATTCAAGAATTAAAATGTTTACATGGGGTTACGTAATAGATATGTAATAATCTACTAGTATGCAATTTGACTGTGTTGACATTGAAATTGGAGAGTGGTTATTTAATTGTAAAGTTATATTTACCAGTATTATACATAAGTATTTATCAGTATTTTTGCTAATGATGTGATCATGTTTTGTTTCATTCAGATGTCGTTAAATCAATCTTTTTTTATACTTACGGCGCTCTCAATATTTTATCGATCCATAATTCTCAAGTTACCTAGCAACTGTCTAAAATTCACATGACTATGGATGGATAGATTACTTAGAACGGCCGTTTGCACTAGCCTGTCATGATACCTTATCTTAAACGCCTCTAGAGCAATAACATAAATTAATACTCTTACATAATAAAGAATATACACAAAATTAACAGTTCATTCATTATATTTGATGAAAGTAAGAAATTTACCAAATGAACTACAAATTTTAGTCTTATAATCAAAGATCAAGTGTCAAATAGAAATATCAGGGTGACCATACAACCAACTTTATAATTGTCGAGGACATTCAACTATGTATAGTGCGCGCGAGTTTACTTGGAACTTCGAACTAATGATGTGAAGAAATAAATGTACAGTGCGCAAAACAAGTATTTCATAAACTTATTTTATTGTAACATTTTTTTCACAATATTTTTTAATGCCCGACATTCCTGCCAGGTGTTAACTCGCACGCACTTTATGAGCGATTCTAAACGTTGACTTGTATAACTTTTAATTTTCTGTCTCATTTCTTCAAATTAGCCGTCACCGACGCTTTGCTAATTAAAAGGACCGCTTATTGTATCGGTTTCTAGACATCAACTTTTATACACAATTTTATAAACTATTCTCTCGCTCTGTTCTCACAAATAACTTCGTCTCACTCGACATAGGACCAATCTAATTTGCACTGTCATACAACCTTGAATTATTAGGTCAAAGACACGCTACATCTCTGAATTTCTACGACACCTAATTCTGATTCTTACACTTAGGATGGATTCAACCATTCATCTTGCGAATAATTTGCCACATTAGTTTGAACGTCTTCATGGCAACGATGCTTCACATCATTAATCGCCTTTCAATGGGTTTTCTAAGGCTTAAATATCTAGTTACTCTGATAAGACATGATAATAGATTGAATCTGGCCTTAGTAAAATTGTTGGCATCCAACTTTAAAGTCAAAAATGGGAATGTAAAGGTGAGTCCACATACGACTACTTGTCTTGCAGTTGCACGTAGTTCGCGGGGAACAGTCCGTACGCGCCCTTACACAGGCCCTGCCACCACCCTTCGTCGATCTAGAACAGAAATTAACGTTATACCGTGATATTTGAAGTGCTACCAACAGTTATAGATAAGTACATATCGGCGAGCGACCTCTTTGGTTCTACAACGATCGGCCGATACAGATGCTGTGATTTTACGAAAATATTATTTTTAAATTAGTTAAAAAAAATGACCAATAATAAACAGAAATTAGTTTTGGCATTAAATGATTATTGATCTTTAAATTATTCACACTATGTCTGCCTTATTTTTGACGTGATAACGTCTATTAAAACGATGCCGGCCGCACGCATGAAAAAGCATAACTCATCTGTCGCGACCCGCGAGCGAGCGAACAATGGAGAAAACGCCATCTATGAACAAAACTATATACACAATTAAGTCAGAAAGGAACTTGCTGAAAAAATAGTTTAGGAGTTCAAGATGGCTTTGTAGTATAAAGATAAAAGTTTCTAATTAAAAGTTAATTTCCAGAGATAATATTATATTCGAGCATTACTTCATCAATGTTTTGTCATGACGTTGTCACGTTAAACACAACCATTTTTTTTTTAAACTACATAGATTTTTTTCCCAATAAGACTCGTCTACAAAAAATGCAGTATAGCTTCACCTTGACCACAGTGACACTCACCATGACAATATTGGTGATGACGTCATCGGGGTCGAAGGAGATCTCGTCGGGCGCGGCGGCCTGGTAGTCGTAGAGCGCGCGCGCCGTGTACCCGTCCTCGTCCTCGCCCTCGCCGTCGCCCTCGCCCTCGCCCTCGCCCGCCTCCCACCCCACCGGCGACACCACGATCGTCGGCTGACGGGGCATCTGACGCACACACACACACATGCTGGTTACAACTAGATGGAACTGGTATCAGTGACTAGTACCCGAATGACCGAGCTTCGCTCGGTTTAGTGTTGTTCAACAACGCCATCTACTGAAGTAGCTTTAGTGTTGCTACTCGCCAATAGATGTCAGGAAGAGTCTGTTGTAGGAGTTTTTCCACTTTTCACCCATCCAACTACCGACCGCGTTCGCTGTTGCTTAAGAGTCAAGTCTCTCTATCTTTTATGTTTTTTCTTCCTTGACTAGCAACGCATCGCTACCACAAGTGTTACTGATGTCCATGGAGTATGGTGACCTCTTACCATCAGGTGCCACATTGCACGTTTATCATTTACATAAAAAGAAAAGAGGCCATGGGTATAGTGAAAATTTCCATGACGACTCTGTAGCTTTATTCAAAATGACGTCATAAAAATATTTAAATCTTACCTCTTGTTTATGCTCCTTATCCCCTTCTGTTTCTCCCTTGTCTCCCACTAGAGTGACATCGGGCAGATTCCCCTTCGCTTCTCCAATTGCCTCTTGCGTGCTTTGTGTGCTAGCGACCACGGGACTTGGGGGTACTTCTGTCACTGCAGGAACTACGTCTATCTCCTTCTTGGATACAACTGTCTCTTTCTTGGATGCAACCGTCTCTTTCTTTGGTACAACTTCTTGTTTCTGCTTGGGTATACTCTCCTCTTCAGGCTGTTCTTTTAATAAGCGTTCTTTTTCCTGGGAATGGAAAATTCACTATTTGCCAAATTTCAATCATGTATTTTTATTATTTTTTAAACAAGTGTATAATCATTCAATAGAAAATGTGTGTATGAAAAAAACATATGCGTGTAATCTTTACGCGCGAGAAGTAATGTACTTAATGTTAACATTTGGTAGGTCTATAATAAATTCTTGTTCACGGAATTCAGTAAATTCATCCCCTTCCCCATAACAACCCTCTCTCCCCCCTTTAAACAGTCAATTTTGTAATACACAAATCAAATCCTTTCATTTGATACATCAAACTTATAACACCCCTAGTTATTGCGTCGGGGATTAAAAAGTGTATTACAGATATACATATGTATCACATATACTCACAACATTCTATAGTAAGTTTTTGTTTTTAAAAACGGCGCCAATAGACTAGACTATAGAGCGATCATTTCCGCGCGAATACTTCCGTCCGGAAAATAATCTGAGTTACTCTTCAAGTCGCGCCTAAAGAAGTTTTACTTCAAAAATACATTGAATATGTCGCACCTTTAGTGGAAAAAAGGCATAAGATGAAAATTGCAATTTTACAGAAGAGCAAAAAAACTGTTAAAATATCAGTAAGTAGCAAAGGAATTTACATTACGATTTCTGACACAAAACCGTCAAGATGAATGATAAAAATTTGAAAAAATTTAGCATGTGCAGCTTTTGTCCCTCTTTCCAACTATATTAATAACTAAAATTCAAAGTAATACGACTTATGCTTTTTTCCACTGAAGATGCGATGTGTCAATAATGTTACCTTATCCGATAAGCTCTTGTCCAACTGTTGCCGTTCTTGCCGTATCCTCTGCACCGACTGCAAAGCCTCCTGCACACACAGAATCCTTCAAATTACAGATTTATATAAACCGGCCATTATATTTTGACCAACTAGGAATAGGGATGTTGACTAATTTTAGGATTCAAATTTATTGTATAGATAGTAACATAATATTAACGAAAAATATTACAAAAATAATTATCTTCAATTCAAAAACAAAAATTGATAAATAAAAATCGTTATCAAATTTTCCACCAAAAACGTCACGTAACGTCACTAACCGATATTCAATACTAGGGGCTATTGAAGTTTGTTGGATTTGCAAATAAAATACGAAATGACGTCATAAAATGGCGTTTGAAATCACGAGACAGTGAGTACTATTTTTAACATTTTAAACTAATTATATTTTATTTATTGTGATTGATTTAAACAAAACAATAATATATTTAGGTGTTTAAATGTTACCATGAATACTTTAAACATAAATGTCAACATCCCTATTATAATTAGGAGTATAAAAATTTATTCCATATTAAGGCCGCTATTCCACTGTCGATTTAAAAGCGTTGGCGTTTTTCCAACTTCTACACAGCGTTGTCGCTGACACAGATGCGACGTTAACGTTGGGCACATGCTGTGATTTGAGGCTGTACGCCTCAAAATGGATTCCAACTTTTCAAAATGACAAAAATATTGTTCAATATTTAGACAATAATCTCAGAATTTCAGTTTGACCAGAAGAGAAGAAGGCCGGAACCAATTCCCGCGCCTACACGGACAAGGCGTGATTGTACCTGTTGCTAAAAAACGCAACATCCTCGCGTTGACACGTCAGTTAAAGTTGACTAGTTCTGCATAACATCATCCTCCATCCCTCTCTCTTGTGCAACCATGTTTCCCCTCTCTTCCTTCTCCCCACCCCCCACATACCTGCTCCTTCTCCTTGGCCATGTTCTCGAACTTGTCCCGGATGGAGCTGGGCTTGGCGCCGCCGATGTCTGGGCGCTGCTTGGTGTAGTTGGTGCCCACGGAACCAACTGTGCCCACCGCGTCGAACCGGTGCGCACACTTGTCCACGCGGTCGGTTTCGATGCCGAACTTGCCGCCGAAACCCTGGACAGGATAAATATTATATCATAGTAGTAGTATTATATCACCCAGCGTGTTCCACTAAGCAAAAAAATTCTGATGACAATGACATTACAGTGTTTTTGTGTTGACAGTCTGTTTAAGCGCCATCTTTACTTATTATCTACAAATTGTTGTATGGGAAAAGTGGAAGTGAAGTGAAGTTCATGGACAAGAAACGGTAAAACAAACTCCTCTGCACACGTGCTACAAGCTACAAGCTACAAAGCTATTACCTTCTTATGGTCGGTTTGTGAGGCGTGCGCGGGCGCAGTCTCCTTGTGGTCCCAGCCCACGGCGCACGCGTCCTGTCTGTCTGTCTGCACGCCGAACTTGCCGCCGAAACCCAGCGCGTAGTCTGACAACAACAACATACTACTGACTAGGTATACTCCGGTTTAGTGAAGTCTTATTTGGTAAAAAGATTTTTTATTGAAATATTAATTTAATATTACCACAGAATACTTAATAGTACCTATTGGTACAGAAGAGTTACTCCGCAAAATCATTTAAATAAATAGGTCGCACAGCGCTAATCGACAACAAACATTGACAGCTAGAGATTGCCTCTGTTTCTTATCATAACTCTTATCCTCTTTAACGTTATCTTCTTTTTTGTGATGACATGTGTGATAGATAACGAATGTATGACACGGCGTGGCAGCCCTTCTGAAATTAACACGACGCGTCGAACGCGGCACGTACTTGTAGCATCATACCAAAAGTGCGGAGTGCGCCAGGCCTGATATATCTCAAAAATAAAATGAAAGTGAAGTGGACGAGCAGGAGAGCTTAGTCGTATTGGGGTGGCTTAGAATGCTAACTCCAATCCCACGCTGGGTGGGTGTCGTAAGAGGCGACTAAATCCGGCCCGTTGGTGGTAGGGCCCCTTGGAGGGATTATATTGGTAATTAATACCATTATTACAATAATTGTTTCTCCATGGGGTTCACCTGGAGCTTGAGTCAGCCACCAAACGATTCGTCGTGTTCCGGCTGGGGGCTTGAGAGCCAGTTATTTCTTTCTTTTTCTTCTCTCTTTCTTGGCCGGCAGCGTATCAACGATGCCTTTGGTATCACTGATGTCCAAGAGCGACGATAGCCACTTACCATCAGGTGGATCGTCAACTCGTTTGCCGGCTATTCCCATAAATAATCTAAAATTTTAACAAAAAAGAACCGACTTCAAATGAAGTACATCCAATAAAAAAAGAATCATCGAAATCGGTTGGCGTGATATTGAGTTATTCGTCCATTTATCGCGCACATACTAAGACTTAATACTTTAAGACTTGTATGCTTTTGACATTGATGGATGCCATTATCAGCTCAAAGGAGAATGCCCATAGCCAGTACTCTTAAAAAAATAATTGTGTAAGTAACTTTACTTCCGTTTTACAAAAGAAAACCATTGGGCTATTTATGTTTGGATAAGGGCCAATCAGGAATCTTTTAAGATCCTTCGGGCCAATAGGTTGCATTGATTCGATTATAATAATGATACAACAGTTATAGTATAATATATCCATGACAACAAGCTAGACGACGTAAGGGGACTGTCAAATGAATTAGAAAATTATTATAATCAGCCAGGAGTAATAGTGTTCTGTGATTATAATACATTACAAACTACATGGTGTTTGGGGACTGTCAAATGAATTTGAAACTTAAAGGATCGACATTACATACGCAATCGACTTTAATAAGCCTGCATAGAGTCCATATTACTGTGAGTTTACTATAACCTAAATACAAATTAATTTTGTTTAAAATCTCTTATTTCCTACTATAATTCAATACTATCTGTCTACTAAGTTTGTTGAATTTCCATATAAAATTGTTCCAATGACGTCATATTCTCAAAATGGCGTTTGAGGTCACGTGTCAGTGAGTACAATCTTTAACATTTTAAATTAATGATATTTAATTTATTGTGATTGATTTCAATAAAAAAATCATATTTTAGGCCTTTAAATGTTACCACTAATATTTTAGACATAAATTTATATTAATTTATAATTAGTGTCAACATCCCTATTTGAATTCGGTTAAAAAGATCTAACCACCATTACCTTTCTGCGACTCATGCGTCTGCGCGGCCTCCTTGTGGTCCCAACCGAGCGCGCTGGCGTCGCGGCGGTCGGTCTGTACGCCGAACTTGCCGCCGAACCCCACCGAGTAGTCCGTCTGGGACGGGTGCTTCTCCACCGCCTCCTTGTGGTCCCAGCCAGCCGCACTCTACGTCACCGATAGGCCACTCATTAATTTAAAAAAATTGTGTGTCACCTCCGATGCACAACTGGCGTTTAACGCCATCTAGTTTGCAATCGTGAAATCAGTAACAACGCCATTTAGTTTGCGATCGTCAAACAACAACAGTACAACAACAGTCAGTAACAACGCCATCTAGTTACTAGATTATTACATCGCCATCTAGTTTGCGATTGTCAAAACAGAATCTAGATGGTGTTGTTCAAATCAGGAACAACACCATTTAGTTTGCGATCGTCAAATCAGTAACAACGCCATCTAGATTCTGTTTTGACAATCGCAAACTAGATGGTGTTACGAATTACAAAAGTAACGCGTAGCGGAGTTAATGTAACACAGAAAGTTTGATTTTATTCTCCATAAATTTATATATTATGAATGTTTAATCTTAATGTATGTATACCAATGGCGCAGGGTGTACGGCAAAACTCAAAAGAGTTTATGTTTACACCCTATTCATATGTTACTTTCTTTATTGTTAATTAAATAAATAAATAAAATAATAATAAATTTTCATACCCATAATTATTAGCAGGATTAGCAGTGACACAGTACACTGACCTTATCAACGCGATCAGTCTGCACCCCAAACTTGCCCCCGAACCCCTGCGAGTAGTCGGACTGCGACACGTGCTTGTCCACCTTGCCCACGTAGTCGTGGCCCACGGCGCACGCGTCCATGCGGTCCGACTGCACGCCGAACTTGCCGCCGAAACCTGCACCAAACTCAATCATATTAAACTATAGATACGTTATGCCCTTACAAATCAACCAAAAAATCTGTTCCGACCGAGCTACAACACACACACATTTATCTTTTGTTTCACTACACCAATCACTCTTACTTTGGTAAATTATGTAAAAGGGATGGCACTTCTAAAACCATAATAGTGAAAAAGACAGCTAGACTGCCTCACTCAGAGGCAACTATCAACTGTCTGAATTGAAATCGCTACACTTGTCTAAATTCGACTGACATAATTTCAGCGCCGTCTTGGCATATCTTGTATATAATATCATTGACCAAACTCCATCATTTACATTACTCCGATACTGCTTCACTCAAGACTAGGAAATCTAAGCCGCTTTGGAGCTTAACATACTGAACTTATTACAATACCGGCATAATGATTATATTAGTATCTTATGAATAATAAATAAACGCTTACATACTCGAATCACTCGATACACACGATTCGATTAGGAATACCATTAAAGTGGTATTTTCGTTAGGTATCCCCCCCCCTGCCGGCTAAACGGTTGGAGTTGGACAAGTGAAAAAATTCTCAAAAATAGGTTATAAGATGAATTTACAAGGAAAACTATCACGGCTATGCTAGCATATAGTGAGTAATAGTCGATGAACTTACTACTTCGGAACCCTACATTGCGCGTGGCTGACGCGCACTTGGTCAATTTTTTTTTTCTTTCTTCTGTGTTCTTTCATATTATATTCTTCTGTATTCTTGGGGACTGCCAGAATAGCTAGCACCCGTTGCTGGAATCAGCCATCAAATGACTCGTCATTTTCCGGCTGAGAGCTTGAGAGCCAGTTCTTTCTTTCTTCTCTATTCTTTCGTAGTCAACTGATATCATGTAATGATCTTGTTTTTACTGCCAGTCTTCCACAAGAATTCTTCACCCCACCAAATGATCTAGAAAAAAGAAAAAACCTTACCTTGTGCATAATCCTTCTGAGACACATGCTTCTCAGTCTTGCCGATATAGTCGTGACCCACGGCCGACTTGTCCATACGGTCGGCTTGCACACCAAACTTGCCGCCGTAGCTGAAACAAATAACAATTAAGGCCTTATCACACTGGCGGTTTGCGAGCGTTTTGAAAGCGGAATGGGCGCGCAGCGAACACCATTTTGTTGTGTGCGTTCAGAGAGCGTATTTTACATTGCAATCACGCCACGCATAAGCATCGAAAGCGCAGCGTATTCGCTTTCAAAACGCTCGCAAACCACCAGTGTGATAAGGCCCTTACGGTACGGCCGACGTATCTTAACGTATCGTAACATAATTCGGCAATGCACGGTACGCGGCGTATTATGTCTCAGTCACACGTTAGCATGTTCTTGTCGCTATCTCTGTCTTACATGCGCTAAAGTTCGCAAAGCCTATGTTCAGACGCGCCAAGATACGTCGGCCGTACTGTACAACATTCTAGGATCATTGGGAAAATAACTTACTTTTACTGTTATATAAAATTTGACCAATAGTTACACTCTGTTAAATTCAGTACATTTTTAAGAAATAGTTACTATTTATTACTCTATGCCTACACTATACACACAAGATGATTCAACAAAGATATGAGGAGGTTGGCTTCAATTAAATAATGGCCCATTACTGAGCATGCGTCTCTCCTCTTGAAGAGGCCTAGAGAACACTCCGCTATGCTGTTCCAGTGCGAATTGGTGAAGTTAGTGGTGGTTGGCTGATTGTTGACGAATGAGGAACAGCTATGAGTGCTTTACACGCACTGTAAGTTACAAGGAGGTATAAAACACAAATTTAACCCACTGCATTGCATGTCAGCATACAGCAGCTTACTTGAGTGAGTAAAGAGTGATTTACTGTTTCCACAAGTTTCAGATTCTAACAGTTGTTGATAACGACAATCTACAAAGATGAAAAAAATATATGTACCCAAAGGAAGGCTTTGGTCCCTCTTCGTATTGCTTCTGTTTCGCTTGCTTGTCTGCTTCAAACACCTCCTCTCTCAATTTAGCCATACTGGAAAAAATATAATTTTTGGTAAATAAATACAAACATAGCCCACTATGTATATGTATGTATCTGTCACATTAATGTCTAACCCAGCAGAGGATTGAATCTGGGACTCATTGCTCAACATTAAGGGTTCTTAACAACTGAGCTACAGGGTTATCTGTGCATGATACATTAATGTAATAAATAAATGATGTAAGAATCATTCTGGCCCCTTTTTTATAAATTAAACGATAACTATACATTTCAAGTAAATAATTTTTAATTCAATTATATAATAGATATTTAAAAAAACACATTTTAATTTTATTTAAGCCATTACATATCCTTGGCATTCAATAAATAATAAAATAAATAATATAAATAAATAATTGATTTACGGAAAAATATATCATAGGTGGGCAACTTAATCATATTCAATAGGCTATTGATGAACAAAGTTCATGTGGGGTCAAACAATTGCAATCATGTGATAATTTAGCAGACATAAACATCCTGTATGACATCAGAAAGGATGTACCAAATATTATTTGAAAAGGCACATATTGCTGCTAAAATGTCGGCAGGACACATTGTTTAATATTATCTATTAGACTGTCACTTAATAAATGTTCAGTAGAAAACCTAATTAACAATTATTTTAATTTGAAAGAGATACCTAAGTAACTTGTGTTATTAGTTAGTAAAGACATTTACACTCTAGCACCCTAGCCTCAATAAACTCATTCCAACTCACTCAATAGCCTCAACATGGCGACCTCCCGGGCCCCATCTCTGTTCATGCTCCGTCACATCATTGATGAAGTCTGGGTCGGTATCCCAGTCATCTGCCTCCGCTGGAGCGGGTGCAGCCACATCTGTTGCGGCTTTCCACATCTGTAACCAGTTTGGAGAATACAAAGAAAGAATAAGAAGACAATTGTATGTCTACTTTTTGGACTTCATATTTTTTTTATGGAAATAGCCGGCAAACAATTTGACGATCCACCTGATGGTAAGTGGCTATCATCACCCATGGACATCAGCAACACCAAAGACATTACTGATGCATTGTCGGCCAAGAAAGAGAGAAGAAAAAGAAAGAAAGAACTGGCTCTCAAGCCCCCAGCCGGAACACGACGAGTCATATTAATAATTAAAACACTTCATATTAATAAATATGCTTACACACTCATACCCCCGCAGTTGGTTTTTACCTGTATCGCAGGTGGCATGAACAACACATTATAACACATTGAATCTAGGACCCCTCACTTCACAGGCAGGATTGCTACCAACTAGGTTACAGAGTCGTCAAGTAAAACATATCTTATAAATACATATATTTTACTATTGATACACCACAGCAGGAAATATGTAAATAAAACTATTTTCCTGAAGCATGTGTACTTATTTTATTCATATAAGCAAACCTGTAGCTAAATTAAACAGACTTACTAGTTACAACCAGTGACTTTGTTCCAAAAATGTTTCTATTCTATTCTGAATAAAGCAAATTCATTAAAACTTAAATCATATAGATCACAGAATGTCTCAATTTCTTAACTAAAATTAAATGAGAAAAAACACAATAACTATAAATCATCTACCTAATTCTACTAATACATGGTTTGAAGCATATCAATTTTCATTGGATATACTGTAAATAGTATAAATAGGTATTATGTATAATTTTTTCATTCAAAATTTACAAAATATAAATTTTGATACAAATTAAATTCACGTTAGAAAAATATAGAAATTGTGGGTTGACAATTTGTCATTTCTGGTATTTATTGACATTTTCCTGAGCAATAGGCGTGCCTTATCTAAAACCAAACGGTATGTTTTATCTAGACGTGATAAAAAAAATAGGTCCCATAAAGTACACGCCCAAATCAATCTTGTAATGTAAAAGAAGACCAAAGTGTTTAATTTAGGCCAACAACGAATTTACTTCTATGTTTATGTTGTAAAGTTGTAAAAACTAACATACCTTGATGGAATAGAATAGAAAGCCGGTTTGATGTCACAACCACACACGAAGATACTCTTATTTTGTGCACGTACACAGTATCCACTCACTTTTTTAATTCACTGTATAAATTATGAAGTGTTTTGGATACTAATATAGAAGGTGTCGAATTTTTTTCCACTACTGTACCCGAAGTTGGTACATAAGCTTGGAACAAAAACGAAGTGATGAATCAACTATCAAATCGAAGTACTTATTGAATTGAATTGAAATTGAAGTTGAAAGTTGAACATGACATCGACATGACAAATGAGTCACATATTTTTTGATTTTTGATTCTCTTTCATTTTGACATAACCTTTTGACAAATTGTCAAACGCTAGTATGACAGCAATTTCAGATCAAAAAGAACTTTAGAGTGCCAACCGTGGATATATTACTGTAACTGGATACATAACTTCATAGAGTTACTTGAAGACAGATGATGTCACAATGGAATAACCATTTTTGTGCGATGGGCAACTTGACGAAATTTACTCAAGTAACTTGAGTAAAACCTTTGGACGAGTAACTCGAGTAACTTTTTAACGTACTCGAGTAAACTCGGCCGACTCAGCTCAGCGACGACAGCTGTGCTAACCGCGGAGCAAAGCAAAGTACTATTATATTATACAGAATAGAGCACCCATAGAGACGTTCACTCACATGTTCTTGTAAAGTATAAATTTGTAAATGCGTGTATTTTATTTGTGTAATTGGTTTTGCACCATGCTGATAAATTAAATTAAATTAATAAAAGTAAATTGTAGGCAAATCCATAATTCGTAATACCAAATGTGTTTGCATTTCTTAACTAAATAAAATAACTTCCATTTAACGATTCGATGCCAGCTAAAATCAATAAAATTATTTTTAAAAGTAAAATGATTTAAAAAATTAGTCACATTTTACTAAGAAGAATGCAAACATACAGTTATTTTTATGTTTAAAGTGACACAAAATATCGATAAGAACATTTTCATAATGTCGACAACACGGAACAGACAAGTCCGTGGTCGACAAGAACAACAATGCCTATATCCTGGCAACATTGTGCGTTTGAGTTGTCAAATTGGTCCATCGCCCCTGGTCTTGCCGACGACTTCGAATATGTCGAATTATGGATTCGACTACATATATAATTATAGCGTGGAACTATGAGTGCTTAGCGTTATTTATTTATTTATGGAATCAAATATAATTTAAGATGATATTTTATTTGCCAATTTATGCTTGTAATTCCGGAAAGCTGTACCTGGATCTCCTTGTATGACGTAGGTATTGTAGACAGTAGCAAGTGTCAGGTGTGGGTAGATTAATAACTATAATAATAAGTAATTAATTTAGTATGAAAAGTAAAAATAAACTTATTTTTTAACGTGTTGTGTTATCGTATATCTGTGATCGATGCGTCGCCAAAAAAAAAGATCATCAATTGACTAAATAGTTTTATTATATCGACGAACTAGCATTATTACATCGATAAACCGATTATGTATACATATTTAAATAACATAATTTACTTCCTATTCATAAATAACCTTACAATTTAAATTTATTATTAATCTTGTGAATTCTTGTACTGATTCATAATTTTAAAAGCAAAAGGCAGCAAAATGTGCACTTAAATATTTTATATTAATTATAATTATAATTTATAATAGATGTTCAAACTGTTATAAGTCTATTAAATAAAGTATTCTGCCATTAAGTATTATTGAATAGGTATACCAGTTATTTAAAATTTTGGTAGGCACAACATGTTTCTTATTTTATTATAGTTACTAACATAAACTTTGGAACCATTTTAAATTGACACTTATAATAAAAAAATTCAATTTATAACTCAGGGTCCGGTGCATCAACAGCGTAACCAAGTTTCTGTAAAGCAAGTTTTATTTCCTTGAACACACTAGCGTCCTCTATGGTTGAGGGTAGTTTGACAAGTTGAGATCTCGCTAGTTTAGCGATCGCGCCTCGCAGGGCCTTCCCAGACCTCGTGCGAGGCAAGGCAGGCACGGCGGCGGCCTTCCTGAACGCTGCTATGGGACCTATTAAGTGTCGCACGAGAGCAATTAGTTCCTGGGTCACTGTACTCTCTGCTACTATTTCTTCGTCTGTAAAGATATGATACAAATTAAAAATTAAATAGAAAATTAAAATGTGTGCAATTAACACGTGATAGAAGTGAAACCTTCAAAATTTTTTTTTCATAATCGCGACAATTTTTTTGCATTCGTTTTCGGCATATTTGAAGAATGTTATTATAAAAAGAAAACAGTGGTAACCAACACCATCTCTTAACATAATATGAAGAGTAAAATGAGCAGCTAGTGCCATCTATCCAGCAATAAAACGAATCTTCTATCTTGTTCCTCGCGAAATCTATGAATACAACTTAGCACTTTTTAATGTAGGTACCTCAAACAGAACCACGAACATAAGAAGCACTGTTTAATGCTTCCTATCTCATTTTCTTCCACGTTAAATCTTATGAATGTATGTGTCTGTTTTCACTTCAAAACCTTACCACTGTTTTCTTTGAATCACTATGATCTTTGAATCATTAATTTATCATTACTAAAACCTAAAACCTACAATTATCATCTTCCCGAAATACATTCGTCTCATTATCTTGAAACCAAAATTTTTGAAGGTTTCATTTCTACCACGTGTGAATTGCACACATTTTATATATTTTTTCGTATAGGAGTCCTCGTTACTTTGGGTACCGAAACCTTAAAAAGCATTTAATTTTAATGAAGTGAACTCACCATCCATCGGGGGCCTCATAACATACAAGCAAAGCGGCACGTCCCCTTTAGTCGGGTCAGGGGCCCCAACGACGACGGTGTCGGCAACCCGTGCGTGCTTCAACACGACGTCCTCCAGCGCCGCCGTCGACAGCCGGTGGCCCGCCACGTTGATGACGTCATCTGCGCGGGCCACAACCCACACTGCGCCCTCTGCGCTGATCCAGCCCGCGTCTTGCGTGTCGTAGTAGCCCTGAAGTATTTGATAGGGTTGTGAAATTTTTTGACCGAGTTCAAAAAAGGAAGAGGTCCTCAATTCTGAGGCTGTATTTTTTAGAATTAGAAAACATATTTGTTAAAATTCAGATCTGATGATGGGATCTATAAGTAATTGTGGAAATGCCTCAAATATAAAAGACACCTTCTCGTTGCTATTTAAGAAGTTGAAATCGGTCATTTTTTTTTGATTTTTTTATCACGTATTGTGATGTCTTAGTTGAATGAAGAAGTGATTGGTTGCTGGTAAGTTACCGGGTACGTTTCGAAGTAAATTTTCTTGAACCGCTCGTCAGCCTGCCAGAGCGTTGAAGCGAAGCCGGGCGGCAGCGGCAGCTTGATGACCAGCCGGCCCACCTCCCCAGGGTCGCACTCTGACCCGTCGTCTCTTAATACTCGAACTAAAGGAAGGATGCGAAGGAATGGAATAAATCGCCTGCGTCTACATCGCCACTTAATACCATTAAGTGGGGTTTTATCTATACTAATAGGTATTATAAAGCTTAGAAGAGTTTATTTGTTTGGTTGAACGCGCTACCAGGAACTACTGGTTCGAATTGAAAAAATATTTTTGTGTTTGATCGTTTAATCATCGAGGAAGGCTATAGGCTATACAACATCATATATTTTAATACTTAGCTTAGAATAATAACGCTTAGTTAGTTTTTTCCACACATTAACGCGGGTTATTGATATTTCTGTTTCTAGAAGAAAACCGACCTAGTTATTATATTTAGTGATTTTGAGCAAATAAACATGTTGTGCTTGTGGCCTTAATTTTTTGAAGTTGGTGCATCCATTGAATACTTTATCTTCAACCATACTAACTTCAGAAAACACAACTGCAGCTGCTATAACAAAAAACTATTGAACCGATTTTGATGAAATCTTTACTGTTCCCTAAGTAAAATTAACTAGTTTCTAAGAATTTCGGAGGAATGTCAAAGCAAAATTTTGGTTTGATAAAACAATATTGTTTCCCTAGATTATCACTTCAACTCTGCGGGAATGATCTATACATATAAAACGTGGTATACACACCATCATACCCCGGCACAGGGTATCCGGCGGAGTGCGGGGGGATGGCCTTCACGCCGTAGCCGACACACGCCGACGTCATGGGGGACCCTGACTCCGTCTGCCACCAGTGGTTCAGAACCGGCACCTCGAATATACGCTCGGCCCAGTGCTGGAAGAGAATACATGTTTTTATTGTATATAAGGCTTCAATCTGACGACCCGCGTGGCGCAATGGTTACCATGCCGGATCGCCACGCCAAGGGTCCTGGGTTTGATTCCCAGCGAGGCGGAAATTGGAATGATGAGTTTAAATTTCTGTTCTCGGTCTGAGTTATGGTTATGGTGATGGGATCCAGTTTCCGTACTTAGCCTCTAAGTTGGGTGTGAATGTCCTTGTCTTGTGTGTTGTCCATGGCACCCACGACACAGGGAATCCTAGTGTGGGGCTATGAGTGTGAAGCGTTATTTATTTATTTATTTAACTTATACACAACATTGGTGAACTCAGTAACGGCGTTAGGGTAAGGCGCGGTTGGGCGACCGCCCAGGGCGTCAGGTTTGAAGGAGCGTCGTAGGTAGTCATAACGGAACCCTTATAGTTTTTTCATGTCTGTCTGTCCGTCTGCAATATAGCATCGAGACCCTTACTGCTGGAAAACTAACTTGGCACGAATTTACATAATATTCATTATTTTTGTATGGGTTTCAATGGCAGATAGGGGTGCCGTAGAAATCTCGTCCAGGGCGCTGGTAGTGCTTAAACCGGCACTGGGTAAACTTTATGTAAACAGATTAAAGAGCAGAGGAGTGATCTGATGGTAAGTCGACATCTATGGCATATGGAACTCCGGTGCGTTGCCTGCCAAGAAAGAAGATAGAAGAAAGCGTGGATGACAAAATCTTCTCGTCGTGAAACCTGGAACTTTCCAGAACTACTTAGTCCACGCTGCTCCAGTGTACATTCTTAGAGTTTTATTTAAATAAGTGTCTTTTAAACTGGGTGAAGGCCTCCACCATGGCCTAACAACATTTTTTTCTCTGGATGTTTATAAGTACATAGTTCACTCTTAGGCCGTGCTATTGGAAAAAAATGTTTTATTATAATTTCAGTAAACAAAAAAAGGGAACAATGACTTCGGTACGTATTTTTTCATTTCAATTGCTAACTGATTACAATTTAAAATCCAATTTAATTGACTTTGTAGAACAGAGTATGAAGGGTCACGCTCGAAACGGTTCCGTTAGCGATATTAGCATAATTAACAACCGTTTAATGCGCGTGTACAAATAATTCGTACGCTTGTAACGTTTTAATAACGGGTACTTCTCAGTTAGTCCGTTCCGTTTAAAGTGGGACCCTTACATCCTTATGAAGGGTCCCACCCAAAATGGCCCAAAATGGGACCTTCCCCATTTTGACCGGCCTCTTTTTTGATTTGGGGCCTCAAAATATCTATCGTGTTTACAGGAAAAAGATAAAATCATAATTTATTTGTCTCTAAAATTATAAAAATTATGGACCTACTGCGTTCTGTAGTCAATCCATATTTCCATAATAATAAAACTGTAACTAATCGTTGTCTGTACGTCTGTACACATGGAAGATATTTGAGAATTTTTTTACCAGGGGTATATAAATAACGCAATAACGAGTTTTTTTGTCTGTGCGTTTGTTCCGGCTAATATCAGGAACGGCTTAACAGATTTAGGTGTGGATTTCACTTAGGTATGTACCTATCGTAGTGAACTTGGGTTAAAAAGTGTTTGTTTATATTAATGTAGTCAAATATACTAATACAATGTTGCCTATGATTGTGTTCTCTTACCATTAAAGCATGAAAATTTTTTATTATATAAAAAAAATAAGAATAACACGTCCTCGGAAAAGTTTTAATTAACCCCTCCCTAATTTTTTTATAATAATACGAGGAGGGATCAAAAAGTAGTGAGAATGAGATAGAATATAATGACTATTGATAACTTAATAATTTTTTTTTCTACATAGTCTCAGAGTCTCTCTACACACCGAGTCCAGCGCTTTTCCAAGGCTTCAATCCCTTTCAAAAAAAAAGTTTTGTCTTGGTCCGGCAAAAAGCTCTCCACGGCATCCATCATCTCGTTATCGTCTTCGTACCTGTTTCCCCTTAAGTATTCTTTAATTTGGGGAACAGATAAAAATCGCTAGGCGCCAGATCTGGTGAATAAGGGGGGTGGTCAACCAATTCGAAGCTTTCGAAGTTTTCAGAATCTACTTGAAACTTGTCCAACAATATCTTCGAAATGTCAAGTCGATTTTGTTTCTGACTGTCGGTTAACATTCTCGGCACCCATCTTGCGGAGACTTTTCTCATATTCAAAGATTGTTTCAATATGAATTGAATACTTCCATATGAAATGCCCGTTTCTTGAATTAAGTATCGGATGGTAACTCTTCGATCGCTCAATACAATTTTCTCGACTTTCGCAACATTTTCTTGGGTGACTGACGTCGATGGACGGCCGCAACGATGTTCGTCTTCCGTGCTCGTTCTCCCTACTCAAAATTGAGAAGCCCACCTTGCGACAGTGGAATACGGCGGAGCAGACTCTCCTAATGTTGCCTCCAAATCGCAATATCTCTTGCGTCGGTAACTTTTTTAAACAGAGGTATTTAATAACGGCTCGCACTTTTTTTTCTCCATTTTCGAGAACACGTTCCGACACGAAGCAAACAAATGACTACATTTAGAAAAAAGACAAAAGAGAATCGAAAATTTTTTTCTTTATTAATATTACAAATATGTATTTGAGCTTTGCCTGCCAGTATTTATTTTTTTTCTTACCAAGGAGTATGTCGTTCTCACTACTTTTTGATCCCTCCTCGTAAATAACACTTCACACTCATAGCCCCACACTAGGATTCCCTGTATCGTGGGTGCCATGGACAACACACAAACACAAGGACACACACCCAGATCGAGAACAGAAATTCAAACTCAATATTCATATTTCCGCCTCGCTGGGAATCGAACCCAGGACCCTTGACACGGCGATCCGGCATGGTAACCATTGCGCCACACGGATCGTCTCGTCAGATGACGATGAAAGTTATTATTTGATCAAGCAAAAGTATTACTTTAACACACGACATAGGAACAATACTCCACCGCACCGCACTGGAGCAGCGTGGTGGAGTATGCTCTAGGCCTCCTTAAGAGGAGAGACCCGTGCCCAGTAGTGTGTTATTAATGGGTTGAAGCCATTGGAACAATTTAACACATGCGATCTAGTCTTGCAACGAACCCTAGTTTCCTGGTCACAATGTTCTCCGGCGATGAACACAGTCTTCAGCGATTTACTGCAATACCGTCTTGAATATTTGGACAGCGGGTCTGCGCGCTTCAGGACACGGAAGGCGGTTGGAATCGTGAATAGTGCATTGACCCTGTGCTGTTCTATGATCCTGGAAGACAAATACAATTATTGTTTAGGACGATCTCAAGCGTAAAGATATAACTGTTTATAGCAAGCTTCACCATTAGATAATTTTGTTTTTATGTCTGCATGTTAGATTTTTTAGGTAACTAGCTGACGAACAAGGTGATAATCAACCTGATTATGGCCATCGTCAGTCCTGAACACCAGTAACACTAAAGTCATCAACAAGCGTTGCCAACAACAAAATTAAAAAAGAGAAAGATAGAACTGAACGAAGAAGAAGCTGGAACACAGGAAGTAGCTAGGCAGGCTTCACGGAAAGATAAAATTACCAGTAAGCATAGAAGTATTATACTAGCTTATAGAACCGACACCGCGAACACCATGTATGTCCCAATGCATTGGCGCCACGTGGCTTCAATCTTCAATGGATTCGTTTGATTTTGAAAGGAGAATCACACATTTTGTTCGAGATGTCTGTTCTATAACATTATACTTCAATGCCAGTAAGTAATAATATTGATGACTTGATAGTAACATTTTTTATGTTATGAAGCCTCATCGGCTGCGGCGGCTCATCTGTCGTCTGATACGACGCCCTTGTATGCCAGCATGGGATCGGGAGGTCAGTAAGTATTCTAAGCCGCTCCAATAAGTCTAAAATGAGTTTGTTTATCATTACATTTAAAACGAAAATCCCCCTCTACTCTAACACCTGCATTCTGATTAATTTAAAGGGATTGATCGCCATTTCGCGAAAAGAAGAAGACTTGGGGGCAAGTGGGATCATGGATCAACTATACTCCAAAATCATTATAAAATTACTAAGATCCAACGTTTGGGCGTAATATAAATCCAACTACATAATATAACTCCAACCTTTCTGAGTCAAAATCGACAAAAATATAGAAACATTGTTCTTAAGTACTATATTGAGAATACAAATGCACCCACGTAATAAAACTATTTCCCAAATTCAAAGTCCCATGTTGGGCGCCAAATAAACAACTGAATGACGTAAAGTCATTCTTAATTAATTACCGAAAGTACTGTCCTGGATCTGGCGTTCTATCCGGTTTTCCTTCGTACAGTATAGACGTGAGTCCGGCCAGGAGAGGTCCGTAGCAGATGTAGGAGTGGCCGACCACCCAGCCGAGGTCGGACGCCGCCCACCAGACGCCCTTGCGGAGGCCGTACACCGCATGCATGGACCAGCAGAGTGTGGCTGCGTGCCCACATGGACGCTGAATGCCTTTTGGCGCATCGGTTGTACCTTGGACGATACGACGTAATCATGAACTGTATCGTTTCATCGAAGCAAATGTATTAAGGCCAGATAATCTCAGTCGTTCAAGTCAGTTATATGTACAGCTACTATTTTAAAATAACCGACAAACGAGCTGACAATCTACCTGATGGTACTCGTAAGTGGGTATGGGCCTATGGACATCAGCTACACCAAAGGCATCACTGATGCACTGCCTGAATACCAATTTTTATAAGTTGGAAAATAACCACTTAGTGTGTCTGGTTCTAGGATGTAAGGACCTATTTCAATGAGTCAGTAGTCTAAGTGAGCTTTCAAAGCCAGCGTATACAATACTGACAACAATACTCAAACCTTACTGAAAAACCATGAACTGACATTGTTGACGTGCGTTGATTTAATACCAGAGCTTTAGCCAATGATCTAATGGTCAGATAGCATCAGGAAAACCTTTTTTAAATTCATCTGAATCTCTGATATGATCTCATACGAGTATGTAGTAAAACTTATAAGAATCACTTACCAGAGGTGTATAATATGTACAGTGGCTCGTTAGCCTCAGTGGAGACACAGGACACGGGGCTGGCCTGCAACGCCTCGTCCCAGCAGATGTCACGGCCTCGCTCCAACGTGCACTCGAGGACCCGGCGCCGCTGGTAGATGATACAGTTGCGCGGCTGGTGGCAGCTCTGACATAGCGCCTCGTCCAGGATGTCTTTATATCTGAATGAGGGAGAGAGACGGAAGAAAGGATAAGAAGCAGTATTGGTGGCTAAATAATACTGACAATTATATGCCAGTATACTAGGGTGTTTTAAGAAAATGAAAATGAAAATGAAAATGTTTTTATTGATTCATAAATTACATTACATGCTAGTCGCAAGGGCCCCTGTACTAGGTGACCTGTGTTACTGGGTACCCCGCTCATCCACCGAGACAAAATACAATGAATCACTTAAACATTTTAACAAAGCAAAATAAAAATTGTAAGGGTGTATGTGTTAGTGTAAAGTGTGAGAGGTTAATAAGAGGCGACAGAATCTGGTCCTCTTGGTGATAAGGATTATAAATAACTATCATTATATTGGCTAGAGCCTAGATACCACCGTCTGGCTTGAGTCAGCCGCCAATGTTATTGATATACATAGTGCCCACTTACTGTCAGGTGGATCGTCAACTCATTTTTCAACTATTATAGGTAGGTAGTTACATAAAAAATGGAGACGTTAGAGATTGACAAGATAATATAAGTTAATATGACAAGATTAATTGAAGGGCTGTCCAAGTTATCTTTAATTAATGATTTAAATAATTATTAGTGTTAATTAATAGACTAATTACGTAAGATAAGTAGTCAATTAATGAACACTATAATTATTTAAATAAGTATAAAGGTAATAAGAGAATTAATAAGAATTAATATACTATAAGTTAAAAAGATAATAAGAGAAGTAATAAGAGAATTCATAATGTTAAATTTTTCAATTATTTTTTAATTAACTTTTGCATCCATATGAATATAATCATGGTTGCCGTAAGGAGGTAGACTTAAGTATGCTTGTTTCTGCCTACTTCCAAATTGAGAGATCTTTCCTCATACTTTTGGGAGGACCCAGTCTCCTCTACAGATCAGTCTTCACAAATTGTGGATCAGAGTCAGTTCATCGGACTCTCAGTCCCTCCATAGTCGCTTATGCAGGTCAAAGACTTCCGTCATAACTTATTAATGATTATGGTTTAATGCCGGAATGCGCCTTAAGTAGGTACTTTTTACGTTAGGCCGCAGATGTGGCCACCAGAAATAAGTACCTTTGATGTGTTGAAGAAACCCCAAGCCAAGTTATCCCTTAATGTATAGGTAATAGCATCAAAACGGCTACGCCCCTTTTGACGCGCTTACCATTGGCCACACATGCGTAATGTTTTCTTTACGCAATAATTGACGCGTTAGGACGCAGGTGTTGCAAGGACCAGCAGGAACGTAATTTATTTAGAAACCCTTGTCTAACGCCAAAACGAGCCTTCTAAAGCACACAAAACCTCAAAAAGGTTTATTTTTGTGCTGTTTGTCTGTTTCTTTGTTTGTTGTCATACCTAACAATTTTGTTGGGTTCCACGCCGCAGCTGGCGGCGATGATGACGGTGGGTTCCGCATGCTCGATCCTCATCCGCAGCTCGCGAGCCGCAAATCCTGAGGAACCCCAATTATAATCAAAATTTTACTTACCTAACTACTAAACTGATATTATACTATTACAAGTACATTATTATACAATTACAATCAATAAGTTATTTTATTATAATTCGATAATGACATTTGGAATGTATACTGAACTGTCGACCTGTAACCACAGTATAATAATCATACCATTGTTACCAATAAAGTGACTACATATTATATATGACTTTATATGACTTTACCACTTAGATTATACTCGTTTGACTTTATTTAACACAGGTTTAACACAGGATGTAAATTTGTTTTTAGCACAAATATTAGGTAAACAAGGGCAAGTATTACAATATAGTACAATAAGTATAACAATAAAGATCCTACTCATGGAACCATGATGAAACCAGGTTTTTCCTCTCGGTTCGGCTGAGCTTAGCTTAAATAAAATATTTATTTTGTTTTTTACCAGGGTAAACCACAAAGCTTTTCCCTTTTTTTCAAAATCACTTTTCTCTAAAAGGGAGGAGTTTACAATGAAACACAGCACACAATAAAATTCATAGCAAAGCGAGATAGAAGGAAACACTTTTTAATGTTTTCTATCTCATTCGCTCGAAGGCCAACATCGGTAGTGTCTTTTTGTGTATTTTTTCTTTTCATAAAATTTCAAATCACAACGTTGCTCAACGTTTGTAATAATTTTTCGAGTGTTTTCATGTGATTTTGTTTACTCCATTCTGTTCTAGTCCATTTTGTTCTACTAGTAGGAATTACTGCCAATTGCCACTAAAAAAATTAATTACTTCGGCTAACCGGAATAACAACCAAAGTAATGGCTCTAGAGGATTAAATACTTTAAAATATGATTTAAAAATAACAGCAGACCTCCAAAAACAACGGAGTGTATAGCGCCGATCCTGTTTGTGGCCAGCATGGCGATGATGGCTTCCGGCACCAGCGGCATGTAGATCAGCACCCGGGACCCGCGCGTCACGCCCAGGGCTGACAGCTGGCCCGCCAGCCGCGATACCTGCGACAGATAATTAACTTTTTTGCTGAAACTCCACCAAATTATTTCAGGAACTTTAGGGTTCAGAACATAATCTGTAAATATCCAGCAGTGGGGACTTCTTGTTGGGGATTTCAGGAATAAATCTTTGATATCAGTAAAGTCAGATATATCCATTGAAGTATAATTACTAGCGTATAGAAACGACACCGCGAACACCATGTATGTCCCAATGCATAAGCGCCACGTGGCTTCAATCTTCAATGGATTCGTCCTATTTTGAAAGGAGAACGGGGGCTCAATGTTGAAATTCGAACCTCCCGGCGGGGCACACATTTTGTTCGAGATGTCTGTTCTATGACATTATACCTCAATGGAAATAAATCATAATAGAGCAAGTAATGTCAACGTTCGATATTAATATGTAACCGCACTTGTTGTTAACCCATTATTTACAGCTCTCTGACGTGTAATATACTCGTACATGTGTTACATGTGTAATATAAAATAATTCACTCATTTCACGGTCAATTGTAATTTGTAACGGAATGTCATTAATATGGTTTATGGTCGTAGCGCACATATCAACTCGGAAAGGGATCGGCACCGGATCGCCTCGCCGTCAACCTAACGTAAGCTCGGCTACGGCTAGGCGACGCCGCGCTTACGGCTCGCCGGCCGCTGGTTGACGGAATGAATGACAGCAGTTCGCCGACGCAACGGTAGCCGCGGCGCCGCGGCGCGGGGCGTGCACGAGGAAACGGAAAGTCGACGGATAGCGTACGGTGAGACGTAAGCGCGGGTACGGCAAGTCGTCCACGCACCGTACCGCGGTTCGTGAGCTTGTCTCGAGGCGAGGCGGTTACGTTACGAATCCGATAAGTGTGCTTTACAGTAGGGAGTTTCATACAAAGAATACTGACATGCAAGAGTTGATACGTTTACGTTCCGTTTACGAGTTGATATGTGTGCTATGACCATTAGGCGCAAAATGTCCCATTCGCGAAATGTCCGGCGGACGCAAAAGGTTCTATTCGCAGAATGTCCTATTCGCAAAATGTTATCATCGATGTCTATAGAGCAGTAGTGAGGCAGTCTATCAGCTCATCAAAAGTCAAAATATTTTATTCTTATAGGTATCATTGATACACTTATGCACGTCATTTTTTTTGGCTTTTCGGAAGGTGCTTTGTCATGGAGGAGAAGAAAAGCCTAAAGAAACTCCTCAGCACATCTTTTAAAAAAATATTACAAAAAAGATATTATCATACAAAAGTTTACTATTCTGAGTGGAACTGGTTGCAGAGCTAATCATTTCCATGCGTCTTTGTCATTTAAATACCTACTCGTCTACACTATAATATCCCTTGCCTAACAACTGTGTTTTTACACGTTTTTTGAAAGATTCTATTGGCAAGTCACGTATTAATTTTGGGATTTTATTATAGAAATGTACACCAAGCCCTATGAAAGATCGTTGCACTTTACTTAGGCGGAACGAAGGCGTAATTAATTGATACAATCCTTTTGTTTGGCGATTATTAATATCAAAATTTTGTTTATACGTGTTTATATTCTTCCTTATAAAAACTACATTATTAAAGATATACTGGGAAGCTACTGTAAGTATACCTATTACCTTGAACTTTTCACGCAAAGATTCCCGAGACTTAAGTTTATAGATAGCCCTAACAGCCCTTTTTTGGAGTATGAAAATTTGTTCTATATTGACAAAGACAAGTAATGTAAGTAAAGCTCCTATTACCTGATCCTTCAACTCGGCGTACGTGAATCTCCTGACGGTGTCGGTCAAGGGTGAGTCGTGGACCAGCGCAATTTGATCCCCCCGGCCATCGCGCACGTGCCGGTCCAGCGCGTTGAAACAGACTGACATCTCCCCGCCAACCCACCTGACATGGAACAAACCAACTAAATAGCCGAATGTGGTGTGATGGGTACCATGTAGGACCACCGTGCCAAGGGTCATGGGTTCGATTCCCAGCGAGGCGGAATTTGAATGATGTTTAAATTTCTGTTCTCGATCTGTGTGTGTGTGTGTGTGTGTGTGTGTGTGTGTGTGTGTGTGTGTGTGTGTGTGTGTATGTGTGCGTGTGTGTGTATTATCCATGGCTCCCACGACACAGTAGTGATGGGAATTATTGCTACTTTTATTTCACGATCACGTCGTCAAATTATTTATTTTTGTCACTGTTATATCACGCGTGACGTAACAGCGACATATAATAGTGACATCAGTAATATGGAGCCGTGAAATTTAATCACGCTCGTGATGTAGCAGGGCGTTCTGTCCATGTCACTCGCGTGCCATGATGTGATATAACCAGTGATGCGTGAAATGTGCCATGCCTACGACACAGGGAATCCTAGGGTGGGGCTATGTGTGTGTACTTACGTGTGTGTAGCGTTAATTATTATTTATTTTAATTCACACAAAATCAAAACTAACCCATACCTTTTATCTTCACACTAAGCATTTCAACAATCACGGTAGTTAAAGAAAAGACAGGGCATGGATTTTAGGAGGCCCAAATCTTACTCCACCCCGCTAGTCTAATACAGATTGGTGAAGGGACAAGCTTCTAACTCGGTCATCAACTTATAGTACCTACAATTTTTTCTGACAAGTCTTTTTGGTAAGCAATCTTACAGGATCTTATAATTGAAATTTGTATTTTATAAATAAGACAGGCATAAAATAAAAACAATTTAAGAAAAATTGTTTTTGGCAAACAATTTTATCATTATTTACCAAATAGGACTTGTCTGAAAAAAACGGATTATATGAGTTACGACCAATTCAAGTAGACGTCAAGCGCTTACAAGTGGTCTACGTACCATTTCGTGAACGGCACATTACTATTGTCCAGAACTTGATCCCAGGGTTTAGTCCATTCTAGTTCATGGCCGACCTTCGCCCAGAAGCTATCTGGATCCGCCAGGGACTGCCTGTTAGCTTCCAAATATTCTTCGGTGACATCGCTCTCGCCTGCATAAATAAAGATCTTTTTATCAAGGTGTTTTATTCTTGAATGCTAATTTGTACACCTGACGACCGTATATGTAATTCAGAGATTCCCAAACTTATTTCATTATCAATTATTTTGTAACGCCCCCGATTTTTTTCACCTTAAAACATCAATAACACATTAGTCTCACATTGAAATAAATAAATCTGTATTCTAAGCGAGACTTTTCTTACCAGAGAGAGCAATAATAATGCAACTTTACAATGTTAAGAGTATCTTTTATTCAAAATTCTTAAATCACATCACCGCCCCCCAGTTTTCTCTGGGGCCCTTACCGCCCCCCTCTAGGCTTCTAGCGCCCACAAGGGGGCGTTATCGCCTACTTTGGGAAAGACTAATGTAGTTGGTGCCGAAGTGTGCTCTAGCTATATCTATTGCACACTCTCTAAATAGTGCAGATGAAAGACAGTAATATAGACTTTCTTCTTCTCTCTTTCTAAGCCAGCAACGCATTGTTGATGCCTTTGACGTCGCTGATGTCCATGGGCGACAATGGTCATTTAATTACCATCCGGTGCATCGTCAAGTCGCTTGTCGGGTATAACCGAATATTCATCCGATTTCACTTCTGTGTTGGGTTATAATTATAATTGTCATTATGTAATATGTTGTCGAGTTAGAGTTAAATCGAGTAGAACTAGTGGGAAAAAAGCGGTATATACGGCTTTGTTCACACTAGTCCGACGGTAGAACTGGTGGGAATTTTTTTCTCACAAAAACTTTTTCTCACAAACACTAGTGGGAATTTTTTTCTCACAAAAAATTCCCACTAGTTCTACGATAGGACTAACGAGTAGAACTAGTGGGAACAAAGCCTTATTTGGTGAATATTCGCGGAGTATCCCGAGTATCCTAAACGGGTGGTAATTAATTATTTTAATTAATTAATTAATTATAAACGCTTACCACACTCATACCCCCCCGCATTAGGTTTTTACCTGTATCGCAGGTGGCATGGATGACATATATTATAACACATCACAATAACACCCTGCACCCGAGTGCAAAAATCTGCCCCAGCCGGGAATCGAACCCAAGAAACCTCGCTTCGCAGGCAGGATCCTTACCAACTAGGCTATAGGGTCGACAAATGATTACCGTTAATTACCGTTCACCCTAAATCACAGCCAAAATTAAGTCAACGAAGGAGCAATGCACTCTCGTCGTGGACGTCGTAAACTCGTAATGATATTGTAAGTCCATTGTTTTCGTTCCAGATAACTACTTATAGATTTGTATTCTGTATTTTTAAATATGTTAATTATGTATACAACGGCGGTATGCGCTACGGTTTAACGTTTATTAAAAAAATCCGTATTTCTTGGGTTTCGTAGTAAATTAAAAACCCTTGATTGTTTTGCCATTATGTCCGTACGTCCGCGACTTAGTGCACAAATTGCACAGCACGTACCTATCTACTTCGATGATCATAACCACACTATTAACCTAAATACAGACTCCGACCGTGTCCAAAGTCTGAGCAAAACCCAAGTAACCTTTATAGATCTGATCTGGGCCTTAGTTCCCATAGCTGTAATTTGGAATGGGTGTCGCTTACTGATCTGTATTACGAGGGGCGGCTGAAAAGTTCTGAGCCTAGGGCATTAAAAGTCTAGATAAAAATCTAAATAAAATTTATTTTTCAATATAGCCCCCCTGGACTTCAATGCACCTTTGACATCTTTTATAGAGGGCTTGTATCCCTGATAAAAACTAACCCGCGTCTTTGGCTAGAAAAGGTTCATTAACGGCCGCCTTCATCTCTTCATCATCCCCAAATCTTTGTCCCCGTAGGTCTTTTTTAAAATTTTTAACTAAAAAATATTCGCTAGGCGACAGATCTGGACTATAGGAAGGGTGGTTCACTTCATTGAAGCCAGTTTCTCGCAAGGCTTGCCTCGCAATGCGCGCCGTGTGAACCGGCGCGTTGTCTTGCAAAAACAAAATTCCTTGGTTGATTTTGCCTCTTCTTTTTTCGACAATGGCTTCGCGAACTTTTTTTAAAAGCCCAGCATAATACTCCGCATTTATTGTAGTTTTTTTTGGAAGGCAATCTATGAGCAAAACTCCTTCGCAATCCCAAAAAATGGTGGCCATGAGTTTGGAAGCCGATTTTTCCACCTTGAACTTCTTCGGCGGCTTTTCCCCTTCTCTATTCACTGTATTGACTCCTGTTTTGATTCTGGATCATATAGTCGGATTCACGTTTCATCAACGGTGACAATACGAGTTAAAATTTCTTCCAAATTATCCTTGCACAAGTCTAAAAATTCTTCGGAAGTTTCAACGCGCCGCTGCTTGTCAAGTGGCGTGAGCATTTTTGGCACTAAACGCGCACTGACTTTATTCATATGCAAATGATTGTGCATAATGTCTCCAACTTGTTTCTTACTGACGCCCAGCTCTCCTGCTATCTGCCACAATTTTATTCGGTGATCGTCCAGTACAATTTTTTTTACTTTTTCGATGTTTTCATCAGTGACTGCGGTGTTCGGCTGACCCGAGCGGGGGTCATCTTCCAGAGTCTCTCTGCCTTGTTGGAATAGGCGTGTCCATCGTTTAACCGTGGTTTACGACGGTCCAGGTTCCCAGTATACACTAGAAATTTTTTCGAAAATTTCTTTTGCGGTTTTCCCCTTTTTTACGAGGAATTTAATGACGGCGCGATACTCAAACTTCGTTAAGTGCAGCGATGACTCAGACATGGTGATGTTCACGGTTTAATTACTCAAAGCGTAATGAAGCTAATGACGTGAAACTTCGCTTATATAGTGGTCAGATGTCGTTCAAGTAGTGACCCACCGGATGAGTAAATAGTACGACTGCAAGTACCTTAGGCTCAGAACTTTTCAGCCGCCCCTCGTATATATACAGGCTGAATTTTTCAAGTGGACGCCCACTTGGCAATGGCAAAATCCGAAACTATGAGAACCTATGGAAGCCAGTGCCAGATTTACATTTTTTATGAGTGTAGGCCAATTTATTTCCGCCGCCCCATGTACCTCCCTAAAATAATAATTTTCCATTTATAGTTAGGAAGGCACTGAATTAGTCACTAAAAAAGTGCGTATAAAACAAGAATTACAAGTTTATGGCACTTTTTAATAGCAAAATCATCTACCTATAATATCATCTTCTGAAATCTGCCGCCCCTAGGACGCTGCCGCCCCTAGGCCGCGGCCTATACGGCCTATTGACAAATCCGGGACGAACTATGGAATAATCTACGGACTTTTTGGGTGTCGATTAGGAGGACCAAAATGCCAGGAAGTCAAAAGAATTTCCAAATAATTTATAAAATAAAATTTTTCAAAAGAATTTCCAAACCATGTCCCCATAGTGATTATCCGATATTATGTAGGTACTCACTAGATTTTTAAAAATGACGATTGTAGACTCAACTATAACCCAGACTGGGTGTTATTATAATAATTATTTAACTCTCGAAATTCAGTATTTTTACATTAATTACAACTGTAATTTAAGTATCTACCTACATCATTACATTAAATAAATATTTTTTTGACTTTGCCATACGTTATGTATGTACACAAAGCAAAAGAGATACATATGCAGAGCACGATTCTAAAACCTTCTGTAATGTGTAGTTTTTATACGGAAGAATATAAACGCGTATTTAAACAAAATTTTGATATTAATAATCGCCAAACAAAAAGAATGCATCAATTAGTTACGCCTGCGTTTCGCCTAACTAAAGTGCAGCAATCTTTCATAGGGCTTATATTTTTTATTATTGTTAGAATATTGTTTTTTGAATATTTTTCTTTGAATAGTTTTTGAACATTGCTTTTTTATATTTTAATAGTTTTTTTGAAAAAAAAAATGAAATTTATCTTTGAAATTTTTTGTTTTTATATATATTTTTTAATTATTTTGCAATTTGTTTTTAAAAATTTATTTTTGAAAATCTTTTTTGTTTTTTTATTTTTTTCAAATGGTTTTTTTTTATTGTTTATGTTTTTTTCTATAACTGAATGATTTTTTCTTGTTAAATGTCTGAAAGAAGAAAATTAAGGAAGAAAGAAAGAAAGAAGAACATTTTGTATCTTTGATATTAGTATTGGGATGTGATTTGTTTTTTCTTAGTGGAAATAATTTTATGGTGTCGCCCCCCTTTCTTTTATAACAATCTAATTCTGGCTAAATTTCTATCTCAGTGATCCAATTTTTTTTGTAAAGCGTCTTATGAAAATATTACGTCGGCTTACATTAATTTATCTACCTGATTATATGGAATATTTTTTTTTGTGGAAATGCTTGGAATATTGATTACAATACATATTAGGTATGTTGTGTTCATTTGATTTTGGATCCTTGGATTTACTACGAATAACCAGTAAATGAATAGCTGATCATTCATTGTTATTTTGAAGATTTTGAATTCCAATACTCCCAGCACAATGCCTTGGCTTCAACCCATTAATGGCCCACTATTGAGCATGGGTCTCTCCTCTTGAGGAGGCCTAGAGCATACTCCACCACGCTGCTTCAGTGTGGATTGGTCCTTAATTCTGCCTCGAACAAATTCTCGCTTTCACTGTAACTATTTCAGACGCCAACTAACTTACCATAACTTTGTATATCCGACTCTGACACAAACGTTTTCTTCTTTAGTTCACTGATGGACGATTCGAACTTATTCTTATCTATTTTAGACGCGACGCCCTCGCTATCTTGATACATTTTTAAATGAACAAAAAGAAAATAAAATGTTAATGTGAACTTCAAGAAGGTTCTGATCAGTTCTAACAGAGTTAACTGCACTATAAGGCGGAAAGCGACTGACGATAGGTCTTAATATATTTCTGTATAAGAATGAAGGACCTCTGACACTGCTGAATTATTTATCATGTAGAATGAAGAGACCTATCGCGCTCGGATTTTCTTTCAGTTAATGAGACTCCATTGTACAATGTTCTTAGGAAATATAAAAAAAAATTGAGAGTCTTTTAAGGCGATGCGCATGAAGATGGCAATAACTTTCTGAAGGCAGCTTCCACGTTAATTTTGTTTATTTATTTTAGGTTTTTAGACGTTTGATACGTACGTTAAAAGGTGATGCCAGTCACCAACTAAGTACCAGGTATAAGTAGGTATATAATTATACTCGTTTAAGGATATTTATCACTAAATGCTTTTAAGTATTACCTAATATTAAGGGCTAATTGCTAACTTAGGTACTATTTAACACATAGGTAGGTACTTTGTCATTCATTGTTGTTATAGGTAGGTACTATTATGTCTTTTGTGGTTATACTCGTAGTAGAGAGAACAGAGGAGCTACTACATGCACATTAGGGATAAATTATGATAGACCGTGTGAGGCACGAGCCGCCCCTGCGAGGCCTTACATGATGCCATTCATGCGGTTCATGCTATACCGTGCGTCGTGCTCGTGCGATCCTCGTAAAATGTTAGTAAAGTTCTGAATCCGTGCCTCGGACGGGGCAAGACTCGTGCCCGACACGGTCTATCTAGCATAATTGAGGAGTAACGAATCAAAAACCAATATTTCCATTCTAAGTCATTTTAGAGAAAAAGCAAAAAACGTTTCTTTACTATAGGTACAGTATTTTTGATGAAATTATTGGCTTTTGAACCGAATTAGACTTTTGAAATTTCTTTTACTATAGAAATGTTGATTTTTGAATCAAACCGAATGAAGTATTTAATAAATTTCAATATTTTCATCACGATCAGAAAAAAAGCATTTTTTTATAGAAACTGGAATTATTGGTTTTTGATTAGTCACTCCTCAATTCATCCCTTAGATTAGACTTTTAGCGACATATTATATAACGGTAGCACGGTAAAGAAATATATCTAACGATAGCCATATCGGATTTGCAACATTTTATGTTCGACGTTGAATTTTATTATTGTACGCAACAAATTGTTATTGAAAGGGTCAACTTTGGGGGCATAATAAATTAGAAATTGATTAGGCTAGGGAATAGAATGAGGTAAGTGGTAACGTACTCTAACGGTACCTAACCGGTATACCTAGTCATTCTATCATCTTGCGGGGTTTGATCTAATCCCCTAGGGAATTGTTTAAATCACGGATTTCTTAATTTGCCTGCGATAAATATAATTAACTACTAGCTGTTACCCGCGACGTGCGAGGAAAAATTTAATCGGCGATATTTTTTAAGTGTGTCGCTGATGTCTATAGGATAGGTGACGGTGAAACCAATTACCATCGGCATGGACGGTACAGATATTTACCGTTTCACCGGGTAGCTGTTATACTTTCTCAACTATTCATTAAGAATTGAAAATTCAAAATAATTTATTCATATAGGTATCACTGATACACTTATGCACGTCATTTTTTGGCTTTTCGGAAAGGTGCTTTGTCATGGAGGAGAAGAAAAACCTAAAGAAACTCCTCAGCACTTAGATTATTATAAATACTACTATTGCACTGGCAGCTCAGATGAAATAAACCCCACGAAGGATACTATAATATTGTTTCAATAATAAATAATAAATAATAATATTGTTTAAGTGATACCAGATATATTTTAAGTACTTTTCTTAGATAAACCCGCCGACTGTGATCTTAAAGAACTCAACGACCCCTTAACACACGTGTTTAGATTTACGATCTAGATACAGATAAAAGGTTCCTTTGACGTACGTACTACAGACATGACGTATTTACCTCTACCTACCTTCCTAAATCTTTACATGATTTACTTAATTAAGGGTTTGTTCTGTATTCTGAGAATTAAGGATACAGAATTACAAAACGACACCACCGTTTGTCTCTACCTACCTACTGCTCGACAAAGATGCAGAAGAAAAGATATAGAATATAGAACTGCTCCAAAAAAGGGAATATATTGTGAGGTTCGAGGTCGGATTGAAGATCAATCACATCATACCAATTTTTTTATTGATCTATGTACATAAGCACACCAAGAAGAAAATGATGATTGTAGAGTGTAGACCGAACCAAAACTAACTCGACGGAAGGGCGATCGCGTCCATTTCTACACACTACACTACAAATACCTTAGGGCTTAGAGCTCGTAGATCCGGAAGCTCTATCATAGACCCTAAGGAGGTGTTAGCTGTCAATTAATGTTAAAATAGGACCGGACAAGTCAGTGCCAGATTTATATTTTTTATCAGTGTAGGCCAATTTATTTCCGCCGCTCCATGCACCTTTCTAAAATAATAATTTTCCATACCAGTAAGAAAATCACTGAATTAGTCACTAAGAAAGTGCGTAAAAAAACAAGAATTACAAGTTTTTACGGCACTTTTTAATAGCAAAATCATCTGTAATATCATCTTGACGATCATTTGACGACCCGTGTGGCGCAATGGTTACTATGCCGGTTCGATTCCCAGCGAGGCGGAAATTTGAATGATGAGTTTGAATTTCTGTTCTCGGTCTGGGTGTGAATGTCCTTGTCTTGTGTGTTGTCCATGGCACCCACAACTCAGGGAGTCCTAGTGTGGGGCTATGAGTGTGAAGCGTTATTTATCTTCTGAAATCTGCCGCCCCTAGGACACTGCCGCCCCTAGGCCGCGGCCTATACGGCCTATTGACAAATCCGGGACTGGGACAAGTGAGAGTTAAACTCGCGTGGAGATGGTGCTTACCGTGCGTTGATTATGTAAAACGTTATTTTTGCCGTTTTTTAAGAACATAAGCTTCTTATTGGTTTTCCTGTAATATGCATGCACCCTGGATTCAAATCCTGGAGCGTAATCCTCACAATTAAGCACGGACGAGAATAATTAGGTACCTACATAGGTAGATACTTAGGTAATTTGAATTAAAAATTGTGCAATCCATTGCGCATAATACCCAAACAATGCTGTAAAATTCGTGTAAAATTTATGTTGCATTAAATTAGGTAATTTATTTGCTATTAGGTATGTAATTATGTACGTACCTACACTTCAAGTGATTCAAAATGTTTCAGATTCGTATTGTGTTTAGTCTACTTTTGATATGCTGTAAGTTGTTATAGTTTTTTTTTATGGAAATAGCCGGCAAACGAGCTGACGATGCACCTGATGGTAAGTGGCTATCGTCGCCCATGGACATCAGCAACACCAAAGGCATCACTGATGCGTTGCCGGCCAAGAAAGAAAGAAAAAAAAGAAAGAAAGAACTGGCTCTCAAGCCCCCAGCCGGAACACGACGAGTCGTTTGGTGGCTGACTCATGCTCGAGGGTGGTAGCTATCCAGGCGAACCCCTGGAGAAATAATAATAGTAATAATGGTATTAATTAACAATTAAAATCAATACTACCAATATAATCCCTCCGAGGGCCCTACCACCAGCGGGCCGGATTTAGTCGCCTTTTACGACACCCTTCCGGCGTGGGATTGGGGTTAGTATTCTAAGCCGCCCCGATACGGCTGATAGTGTATTATTTATTGTTATTTTGCCTTAAACCACTGTCGGTCCACAGGGCACAGGTCTCTCCTTGTGATTATGTGGAATGATGATGATACCAAGGGTCTATTGGTGTGGAAGTTACCTACTAATAGTCAATAGGTCAACTGTAGTGTTCTTTTGTAGCCCGAAGACCTTTGATATAACTAGTAGATTTACTGAAAAAAAGGAATATTAACCGTTCCCGTCTCCTCCATGCAGGGTTGGCCACCTTTTGGAAAAAAAAAATCAGACAAAAGGACAATCCGGCGGTTATCACAGACGTTCGGATCGGACTAGTTCGGAGTTTGATTCAATTCAATATGACCCATGACTCATGAGATAGACAGATAAAACTTTATTTTGTGTTTTTATTTTCTCTAATTATTTTATACATGTATATTTCTTATTGCTATGGGCCGCTTTCAATAATTCTACATCATTTTTGTATTTGTTTATGAAGTTTTTGAAAAAAAACCGCCTTGTCAAAAATCGGGACAAAATCGACAGGCCGCGCGTCGGGACGCGGGACAATGTCTTCGAAATTGGGACTGTCCCGGCAAAATCGGGACAGGTGGCAACCCTGGCTTCATGGTTAAATGTTTTTTTTTTTACATAAAATAAGTTAATGCTTGACCATAATCCCACCTGATGGTAAGTGAAGATATGGTCCAGGATGGTGAGCGCACTAACTTAATAAAAGCCTATTCACTCTTTTCTTGAAGTCATCCACGTCATAGGTGGGTGGGTCTGAGTGGCTAAGTACGTGTCTTAATTTAATTCCTAATTATATTTTAGTGTTGCCTGCTATAACATGCCAGTACACCATCGCAGTTCAAGGAAAATTAGACATCGGTGAACATATCTCCGGTTTCCTCAAAGAAATGTACACTCGTTTACTGTCCAACAAAGATCCAGTGGAAAAGACTGACCAAGTAAATAGACTGTCAGGAGTGTCCGCTAATCAAATGCGGGACATGAAGAGAAACCCAATGTTACATGTCTTTGGAAGTCACGTTAGTAAAAGAGAGGGTGAGAAACCTGTTAACAACATAAATGTTAAATAAACTATCGTGATTGATTGTAGTTTTTATTGATTAATCTATACTTACAGGTGCTCACTATGCATAGGTTTTGTATGCTAATATCCCAATCCAGTTAGTGATCGAACATAGTCAACTATGACCTTCAGAACGCTGTTGTCTTGACCTATAGGTACCTACATGTGAGAGTTGGGTACCTACCAAATTTGGCAATTCAAATATTATTTTAATGGCTTAATTCTAAAGTATGAGGAATAACGAAAAATGGTCAAAGGAGTCTCGGTGCCGATTTTGATGAAAACTAAAACTGCGTCATTAATTTTAGAAAAATTATTAGGTACCTATTCCTAGCCAGGAATCGAACCCGTTGATTTTGGAAAAAAAAAACACTCATCCTGTATTATTACACCATTCGATAGTATTGCTAACAAGGATCAAATACTGGAAACTAATACTAACATACGGCAAAGGAGGAAAATGTTTAAGGAAAATATTGAATTTTAAAAAACCGCTGCATTTTAAATGTTTACATTATTTTTTGTAAAAAATTTGCTCTTTCCTTAAGTTAGCGACACCTCCGAATGATATAAATACAGGAAGTGTTTTTTTAATCAATGGGTTCGATTCCTGGCTAGAAATATTGATTTTTCAAAAATGAAATGATGCAGTAGTTTTAGTTTTCATCAAAATCGGTCTCGAGACTCTTTTGAGCATTTTTCGCTATTCCTCGTAATTTCGGATTTGGCGCTGTACTCATACTTGAAAAATTCATCCTGTATAATCAATATTGTATTGATTATTATCTTCAAGCATTAAAGTAAACCTATGGCTTTTAAAAACAGAGATTACTTTTATTTTAAGATAATTTACTATACAATAAAGAACTGAATAAAAGACAAATTCATATTAACATTTTATTTTACAATAAACGAATATCATTTTGTCGATAAAGAGACGAATTAGATAACGTAGGTCGGTACCATCCGACGCGGCAGCCAATATGCAACTTGGTGGCCGATTGCCTTTATCTAAGTAAATGTCATTATATTATTTTACAAGTTGTTATTACGCACACTACACTACTCGCCTAATTTCCTTCTAGAGCAATGAACTAATATACTAACGTTCTAGAGTGCGTTTCAAGCGATTCTTCAGTTGGCTATAATATTGGTAGCATTGTAATAGGATTTTCAAAATTCAATATTAATTAATAAAATACAATGTTTTATATTTATATTGCCTTTGATGAACGTGACAACAATGCTGTTAATGTCTCCCTATAATTGGTAATTATAGTTTTTGAGGTTATGAAAACTCATTTCAATGCTACCAACATTATAACCAACTGCAGGCTTGCTTGAAGTGCACTATACAGCCCAGTCCTGGATTTGTCAATAGGCCGTATAGGCCGCGCCCTATGGGCGGCAGCGTCCTAGGGGCGGCAGATTTCCGAAATTCTTGTTTTTTTACGCACTTTCTTAGTGACTAATTCAGTGCATTCCTTACTATGAATGGAAAATTATTACTGTAGAAAGGTACATGGGGCGGCGAAAATTTATTGGCCTACACTCATAAAAAATATAAATCCGGCACTGATACAGCCTGGCGTTTTCCTTTCGACTCGCGCAATAAACTGACAACGATCGGCACGTTGCGGCACAGAATAGAAAGGCAAGGTGAGAAAAGTGGATACCCAGTTATTCAGTGGCTCTCACTTTCATCGTTACTTAACTTTTTAACTTCACGAGTAGTGTAGAAGTCGTAGGTAAGAGCACACTACGGAGTGACTGTGAAGTTACTATTTTGTGGACAAGCAGTATAATGCTTCGTACGGGCCCCCCGTAGGCTGGGGCCCCCGTAACTATAATGCTGATACGGCGCGGCGTTAGCTACGCCCCTGGTAGTGGCCAGTTTTGCTAGTTCCACGTGGATTAAATCTAATAAAATCTCCCTTCCCATTATCAACATTCTTGCAACGAAACTTCATAGATAAAATATTATCTAAACTTTGACTAATTTGACATAAGTACTTAGCATAAATCATGCATGATTTACCCAAGTTCATTTTAAATCACGAATTCATCAAATATTATGTGTCCTCTAAGAAAACTTATGTAGGTAAATATAACGCCACAAAATCAACTCAGTTTCAACTGTTCTTAATCTTTATATCACCGACCCTCCGTATCAAGATGTGCTTGCATTGCAACTCAAAAAAAAATGATAAGTAGGTGCATATTTTTAATCAAATGAAAAGCAATTTCCTTGACCAGTATCTGCAAATTGTAGACTAGTTCTAATCGTAATGTATTATGTAATCATAGACTACCACCGTTTGGATACACTATAGTCGTAATAATGTCAAGAAGATACAATACCTGCGTGAAAATCGTTAATTTGTTCGAATTACACGCTATTCGTACTTCACTAAATTAATTTATTATACTTACACAAAAATTCATTTATATACCTCTATACCACACTTAATTTTAAGCAGCCTAATTTATTAATATACCTACTAAGGGTATAGTTGTGTCGCCGGGTTAGTGTAATCGTAAGGACAGATGCACTAAAGTGAAAAATTGGTATGTACATAAAAGTAAGTCTTGTATATCTGTTATAGGCAAACTCCGAAGCTCCGGCGCTCCTAGGTTGGACTGGTCAATCCTCAGGTCAGACTGAATGACTTAGTCAAAGCCCAAACAAATGTAAATTTTCGGCCTTTGACTAAACAATTTTCGTCAAACCTGGGAGAGACTAATTTGGTCAGGCAAACGTCAAAACACAATTTTATTAAATCGGGGTTTGACGAGTCAAACTCCGATATAGGTATGAAGTGTCTTATCTTCGTATATTTGGAAGCATTTTATCATTTAAGCAGCTTTCAAGTCTTAAGAACCGCTTAACTCTGCCAGTTCTGACACCTGATTGGTCAGCTTACGTGATTTTCACTTTTATATTTGAGATGCTTAGAGAGAATGCCGTGTGGCATTAGGCCCGCCTTTTGTACGATGTGCAATAAAGTATAAAATAAATAAATAAATTTTCGGAAATTTATCAATCTGCGACGTCTTGTGGTAAATTTATAAACTAACGGATTGCCCATTCGTAAAATTCTAAACGGCTCGACCAATCACAGAAGAGCTTTTAATTTTACGCTTCTTTAAAATACGGAAAATAACACACTGCTCTCTGATTGGTCGATGTTGACAGAGGCAATGCTTGTGTCCATAGACTTAGGTACAATCAGACTTGCCAAACTATAAACTATAAATCTATCAGTTTCGATTACCTACCTAACAGTATTTTTACTTTAAAACTATTTAGGTACGTATAATACAGGTTTACTTTTTTACATAATATACTACCTATCCTTCTTTTGATTTGAGTTCCGCTTCGCGGGGTTCCGTCGACGTCTATGGCGAAGCCCTTCGCCATGAAAAAACAACTGAAATCGAAAGAAGAATCTTATTCGCCAACTTCGATTTCGTGTGCAATCATGTCAAAGTTTTGGTCATGGCCACTTAAAACTTTCCTAGCTCTATGGTAAATTTCACTTCGTCAACAAAGGAGAAGGAGGTTATTGGTCACTTATTATTTTACGAGTGAGCTCGGTAAGTTTATCAATTTCCGAAAATGTGGCCGTATATATAAAATAAATAAATAAATAAATGTTTAAACATGTTCAGATCAACGTTTGACCGAGTTTTGCAGTCGCTTCTAGGATTGACTAGGCCAAAACCGAAACAGAATAATTTACTTTCGACGTTTGACTGAAAAGTTAGGAGCTCCTGGGTTTGACTAAAAATACTTCAGGCAAAGGGCGAAATTGAAATGTATTTCGGGGATTGCCTGATGGCTTTGGCCAAACCTAGGATAAACCAGTCCTTCCGCGAAGAGACTGTGTATCGGACTTTGACTATAACATATCGATTGACTCGAACAGAGATTGTGTACCAACTCTACTTTAAAATAAATAGGCCGTGTGAGGGCGAATTATATGATTGTTTTAACGTGTAAATGGCAATATTTAGGAAACAAATTATAGTAACTTAATGTTTAAATAAACATTTACAATTCAATATTGTATTAAATAAATAGAAATAAATATTTCCACTTCCAGGAGGCACGTTCATTTTTAAAGATGGCGATCTCCTCTAGTACCTTTTACAAAAAAAAAACAAAATATATAGGTAATTTATTATTATTTTAAGTAGGTACTTAAAATAACAATAAATTACGAGTATATCTTAGGTGTACTTACGTAACCCAGGACCCCTCGCTTCGCAGGCAGGGTCGGTACCAACTAGGCTAGGTAGATAATTTAAAAAAGTTCTACATATTAAAATCTCTACTAATGGTACCCACAATACAAACAATGATTATTCTAAGTATCATAGTAATTGAAAATAAAGCCAAGCAAGTATTTTGCAGTATTCTCAAAATCAACTTTTTGTGCTTAGCGGCTTTCTAGTGAAAAGACGGCGGTGTAGATTATCATTAGCTCACTTATTAGTATTGTTTTGGTACAATTATAAAGATTTTTCAACATTATCTTTTTTATTTTCGTAACATATACCCGGCGACACTTACCGAATACCCCTTTATATAATACTCGACCATAAATATGTAATTAAAAACACAACATAAAAATATGAAAAAGCCCAACGAAATAAAATGTAAAAAAAACAAATAAATATTTTTATTGATAACGAAACTATCACATAATAAAATAACATGAATTATTTACAACAACAAAATATAAACCATTATAATAATGTTATGAAACTACACAGTGTACAATACTAGAAGAGTAGGCCTCAATCTGAGAAAATACACGTGGCTAAAATGGAAATACAAAACTGCGGGCTGAATGATACAAATTTATTGACAACTCTACGATTAATAAAAATATTCCAGGGCTTTGCTGACTTCCAAAAGCTTACTGAGTGGCCCCGGCAATTCTAGAGACACTTATAGTAAAATCCAATACAATTTATAGTTTATAAAGTCCGTACCATATGGTACCTGTATTTGACAACATGATTGAGAGGCTATAATGGAGGAAGCTTGATGCATATTTTCAACAATAACTTCAAACTACAAATTAAGTAACTTTTGAAAACCTTATACGAATTGTCTCATTCAAAATTACCTAAGCTAAATACAAGTTATTATTACCATTAAACAATGTTAGAGGATGTATTTGTTAAGTGCAAAACTTGAATATCAGTATCCCATGCTATTCATGGACACTTTCAACTCCAGTTTCGATAAGATTAACAACTTTCAACATCTTGTAAGATAATTATGTATTACATATATAAATTAAACCTAGAACATAATCCACACCTTTAGATTTAAGAAATTTCAAGCTTTATTATATTATTATTGACTGTGTTTTGTATCAATGTAAGTGATGTTAGCTCAGTTTATTTGATAAGACTTTTTACTAATGGAAGAACTGGATTGTAAGGTACTTTATTATTAAAAAGTATGATTATGTCATTCACAGTCATCACAAGTACGCCACAGCAAATCAACAACTTTTCCATATGAGTTAATGGAAAAGCAAATAATGTCTGACCTCAATAAACATCATCACTTAACAAATGCAACCTCATAATGATTTATACAATTATTATACGTTACAAATCGAAACACGGAATGGATTATGAACATGCTTGACAACTTACCGTTGTAAAAGCGTTTTACCACTGCATTGCAACACTATGACTTGTCAAAGTTACCTACGCATTTTATAGTCTGTGCAAATGTCACTGTATTAGGACAAATATTCTATAGCAAGCAGATATCATAGAGATTATAATTGTTTATGAAATGACCAGTGTTACACATTTTTTTAAACAGCCTATAGACATAAAAGTAATGCCATAGACTAACAAGTAATAGTGTTGCCATACAACATTACTAAGTGTACTTATATTTACGGAACTATTGGTGCATCCCATATATCTTGATTCTTAAAAAACATCCCGACTTAACAACTACACTCATAATCGCTAAACCTTGAATACTAAAAATTATTTCCACATTCAACTGTTGGCCAAATCTACCGTTTTGTTACTTTAAATTGCAAATCATTCCTGAATAATTCAGGAAATTAGGCAGAATAATTGTTTGTGTTACTTAATTTTTTTTTGTTACAATAGAAACAATAATAGACAATGCATATTGATAGACATGGTTCAACATACTTTCCCTGAATAGACAATTTGTATCACTAATACAGTTATGAAAACAGTAAATAAATGCGATCTATATTTTACAATAACTACACAAAATAAAATATTTTCATACCCTAACTACAAATAAACAAATATCTTTATCAAAAGGTTTTTCTTGGCCAACAGTGTCATGGGTAAGGGAGCATTCCCTTTAATGAAATATGAGTAGGCGTTTGAATATTCTACAAAGTTAAGATAAAAATTTTGTGTCGACGTCGCCTTTCTAACTCGCATTTCACGCTTGACCACTCTTACTTCATAACTCCACGAAACATGAAAGTTATTGACTATTAAGCCACTCTCAACAATTGTTCAGTTGTGTTTTCATCAACGCAACTGAGGTCTGTTATTTTCTTGCATGCTACTTTTAACATAACATTTCCATGGTTAAATTTACGATGACTTGAAAAAAAATCGGACTTCAAACCTACACTCAATTAGCAAACAATTACGAATATTGAAATTAATAAATTAACTTTTAATTGTTGCACGAATAAGAATTTAAACAAATGTAGCGTGTCGGTAAATTGGCCTAATCAACTGTAATAAGTAAAGTTAGGGTCAAGACACATTGACCGGCGACGTTCGCCGGTTTGTCCATAAAACAAGTGCAAAATAGGGAACGACAAACGACAACCGAAAGCGGCGTACTACGGGTTCTTTGTATAACTAATACCAGTGCCGGATTAGGCAAGCGCGAGGCCCGTAGCAAATTCTTTCAAAGAGCCCTTCATCTACTATAGGTTCTTAAGTATAAAATGGTTGTTAAGTATAAAGTCTAAAATATGCGGGACCCCATTTAGCGCGGGACCCGTCGCAATTGCTTCTCTTGCTACGTGGTTAATCCGGCACTGCCTAATACCTAGTAGGTCATAGCAAATATTCGCATCAGAATTTTTTGCTAGGTGGATTTGTCTTATAGACTTTTGTTTTGTGTCAGTACAACATCAGACAGACATGGATGATTCATAGCCATGCTCTTTTCTTTCTTGTGAACCGTAAAGCTGCCAAAGGATGCGGCAAAACGGCGTAATAACGTGTTGGCATATTAATGTGTTGTTTTCAATCGATAAAGGTATGGAAGGTGTGCGTTAATATGTCTTGACCCATACCATGACTTTTAAGGACCACAAAATCCCCTTTCATAATGACAGGATTTATTCATGCAGCTAATATACAAGATGACAAGTTGCATATAACTACAAAAAATAAAGGGTAATATTTGAAGGATACAAATCTCAGCCTTTGAACTAGTAACTGACTACTAAAATCATTATCACACTGCAAATGGATACAGTATATAGGAAAAACACATAAAAACCCCTGAAGAAGGTATTCATTTTACATTGTCGTTAGCCACTTCTACTAATCCTCAGCCTCAATTCAATTTCTCTTAAATCAGCTTAACACATTACTGGTAACACTAAACCAACTCACCGACAGCACCATCACGTAAACACAATTTAACACAAACACAACACAACACAAAACACACGTCAACACAACTGAACACAACACACACGCGGCGACGTCGAGGCGAGCTAGACCGCTCAGCGGAGGTCGGGGTTGTCGTTGATCTGTTTCTTGATGCGCACCAGCATACTGGTGTACCACTGGTCGAGGCGGGATATGCTGTCGTACGTCTTCACCGCCTCGGTGAACGCCTCTATGTTCTGTTCTTCCAGGTGTTCGATCAGCTCCTGAGGACGCCAAATGGGAATTCTATCAGGGAATTAGGTATCAAATACAATCCGAAAAAAATCCTATGGTAGTGCGCCTGTCACACTTCAGGTGAGATTGAACTGGGGTGATGTAAATTTTGTGATATTATAATAAGAAAACTGGATGAACTGGTTATCCAGCCCTCAGCCCATGAGGAGTTGTTGGTCACCTAATTCAAGTAAGAGGGTGGTAGCTAGCCAGGAAATCTTAACGGAAAGATAATATTCCCGAATTAATTATTGATGATGTAACTCTTGTCCTACCTACCGACTCTTGTCGCTTTTTATGAAACTCTATCAACAAAGGGTAGCAGAAGCATTATAAACTACACCGCCATCTATGAACCACCTCGCGAATTACCTTGACAAGCTTGCACTCGCGCGTATCAGCGAACGCGGGGTAGAGGCCGCAGTAGCGCTCGACGGCGTGTTGCGCGTTCAGTATGTCGACGCACAGGTGGCACAGCGCCGCGCGGAACATGTACTCCTTCGCGCTGTACTTCAACAGGCTGTTGTCGAGGGACGACTTGGCGATCTGGGGATAATAGGCAAGTTGATTATTAGAATTCGGTAACTATACTTTCTTAAGTAAATAAGCAACGCTATGTAAAGGACGCAAAGGACGCATAGCACTGTATACAGCCCTGTTAATATTATATCCCTAATAAGTATATTCAACACATAAAATTAGTAAATAATAAAGTTGTAAATTATCTTCAACATTGGATTATTCTGCTTTTAAATTAATATTAATATACAATATTAATAGGGTAGACACCACATGTGGAACTACGCGAAAAAGGGGACTACACTGTAAACCAGCAGCCGTGGTTCCTAGCCGCTCCATGGCACAGGCTGAGGGTAGTCCTTTTTCGTCAGGTGACATGGTACCCAACTACCCACTAAATATATGTATTGTGTCACACATTTGTTATAACCTTGTACCATGTTAATTTCCATGGCGAAATAAATGTTTCTTTCTTTCTTTCTAAATGGTCCAATTAATGTGGTACACTTAAATCTAGTTATTGGGCTAAGATTGAGCCAAGATTAGCTACTGATCATCTTGGAAACCTTACAGCATTTACAGCATTCGGAGAGAGAAGGATTCGGATACGATAGTACTGGGTTACTTATTGCAATTGTTCTCTAGGAAACGGAAAGAAACTACTGGACCCGACCTCTATTTCAAAGTTTGAGTTCAATGTAGACTTGGAAACTTGGAAAAAATATTTTATTTGTAATGGAACCTGATCGATGATCTGTCGAGCCTTTCGCCGTAAGTTACTTAAGGGAATTTGTGGAAGGTGAACTCCTCAAACAGTGACAGAAGGATTGAACTGGAGGCCTTAGCTAGTCGTAAGACTGGTAGGAGTACCAGAGGACCTTAAAACAGAAGGACAGACCTGCTCGTAGATCTGGATCGCCTTGTCATAGTGTTCGAGTTGAGCGGCGTACTGGGCCAGCTTGAGCATGCACTTGTTGGCGGAGGAGGTGGACTCCTCGCCGCGGAAGTAGTCGGCCGCTTGCTCGTAGTGCTGCATCGCGCGCGCCAGGTCTACTACCTCAGTCTCGTACAATTCGGCTATGTTCTGTGTGAAGATTGAAGATAAACTTTTATGATTGAACATTCAACTTAAAGTTAGTGGTTTTTTTAACATCCAATTTTACTATTATAGTACTCGTATCTTCAGTTACATTTATTTGTACATACATAGATACTCAATAAATGAAGAAGTATTCTTGCTGCCTTAGGGGAACATAGATATAAAATACTATAGCGCGAAACTGAGTCTTTATCATTTTCCTCTAAGTGGATTTAGTCCATCACGGCACATGCTGTATCAGATAAATTAGTAAACATGCTATTCAAGTTGACCACTATCTGTGGTGAACATCAGATGAACTGCAAACCATTTTGTTAAAATATTAAAAAGTATCTATCTAGTTCCTTAAATAACTTTCATATATCTAAGAAATCGGATGATCTCTCCAATCGTTCAGTGTAATCCACAGATATGAGTTGTCGATACTTTTATCTATCAATTATGAAATTAAATAATTTTTGATAATTTTTGTAATTTGAATGTTTTTCTTTACTATGTACTATGTAGGTACATGTAACAAAACAAAAAATACTTTAATATTTAGTTATATCAACAATGGTGATCACCTGGTGATGTTTAGCGGCGACGGTGAACCGCCCCATGTCCGTGTAGATATCTATCGCCTTCAGAAGACAGGATACCGCCTCTGGAATATAAATCATTATGCTTACAAATGGTCTAAATTTCAAACTTCATGGTTCAAACAATACGCCTTATTTTTTTAAACGAACGAGTGCGTCTGCGTCTGACACATGCATGACAAATGGTTACATGAAAATTTCTTATCTCAAGTCAAAATCTTGTCAAAATACATAAACATGCAAAATTCCTTGGGTTCTTTTCTATGCACACGTCATGTCATCTACCTTACAGATGTCGGCGACGCACGGTGGAACGTAAACTGTTCTTCATAGACTTAGGGTCACATGAAGATGAAAATCACTTTTTCTGAAATATTATTACAGAATCGGGTTTTACTTATTAGTGCAAACATAAAATAGCTTCTGAGTATTTTCGATTAACAGAGTATTTTCAGAGATATAACAACTTGAAGATTTTTTTGTATGGAGAAAAAGTAAAATATGGCTTTTACGGCAAGGCGTATAATTTCGTCAAGGTGCCGTATATAGATTCGTATAGTACTATGGCTGAACTACCATAACTGTATACATACTATATACCTTCTCGGCCCGGAAATGCCCGAAAATTGATTTTTACGAAATTAATATTTTTAGTATAGAGGACAAGGGATAAACGTCGTTTTACGCCAAAACCTCACCATATCTCAAAGAGTTACTTGTAGTTTCATGTAGTAAACGTGCGAAACTATAAAAATCCATACCTACCTACGCTGTTTCAGTTATATTTTTGAAGTGAAACTTCTTTAGAATCGTTAGTGATTTGAAACCGGATGCAACGACAGGTAAGATAATATAACCGCTAATTTCGTCTTTCAATTTAACTTCTCCGTAGCTCAATGGTCAGGACGTAGATACACAATACCTGATGCGCAGGTTCGCGTCTCCCAGTATTTCTTTTTTTTAGTTTTTTTTTTAGTTTTATTTTTATACTGTTTTTAAATACTTTCAAATGCTCTTTTAAATATTTTCAAAGAATTTATCAACAAAAAATAAGAATTTCATTCTTTCATTCTGTCGATCGACCGACCGATTATACAGACAGTAAAAATGCTAAGTTGTATTCATAGATGGCGCTTCGATTTATTGCTTTTTCATCTCATTATCTTGAAACCAAAATTTTGGAAAGTTTCACTTCTACCACGTGTGAATTGCACAAATTTTCTTTTTTAAATGAAAAATATAAATCGTCAACTTATCTAAGACGACATACTCTTCTTAAACTCTATTCCACACCACCCATGAAGTAGAGAACTAGGTGCGCTTTTTTTTAGTGGTAGTCCCCAGTAGACCTATTCCACATTGTTTGAAAAATATTAATCTCGAGAATGCTCGATTACTAGTGGCATTTCAACTAGTAATCGAGCTTCGAGATTATTGCGATCTACGAAAGATGTCAACAGTTATTTAGGAAAGGTGACCAAGTAAGAAATGTTTGAAACCAAAATTACTCTGGCTCAGGCTCGGAAACGGAATGTTCAACCTCAAAATCTGATTGTGAGTCTACATTTACATAATCAAAATTCTCGACATCCATATCTTTATCGACAGTATCTTGTATCTTGTGTTGTGTATCTTGTTGCGATGTTTTTGCTTCGTCTGAAAGTATTTTGTGCTTTCGTTGTACGTTTAGTTGAAATATATGGGTCTGAACTGATTAACAAATTATTTAAAATGTCTTGGTTGGTGGCTTTTCGATTGAATTTACGAGAATGGTTTAATCTGTACCGTCTAAAATCTTTATTTCTGGCCCCAGATGCTTCTTCAGATAATTTACCAATCGGAATAAGTCCAAAATTGGCTATTATATCTGCTCCATGAGCAAGAACTTTGTAAACGCTTGAAGGCATGTAATACCATTTATATAAATCAAAATACATTATCATTGTGTCTTGGGTAAAGACTCTAAAGTTTTCTACATTTATATTATGCCCCGAAGACAGAACTTATAGAATAGTTCCGAATCTCCAAATTAAAGTTTCATCAACTCCCGTAATAGATGCTGTTTTTTTATAGTCTGCGAAATATCGTCTTGCCGTATTACTATCATTTGTTGTGCCGTGACCTTGTTTAACTATATCAACCAGTAAACCCATTTGCACCCTAAAGGCGTCTTGAATAGTCTTTTTTTACTGTCCATAATTATTTTTTATCCCCCTTTACCGTCCAAGTTTTAAAATCTAACCTATATGCTATGTGTAAAATACATTACATCATGCGTATCCACATATGTAATAATGAAAGGCCATATTTATATAAGTCTGTGTTGATTGTTTTTTGAGATAAAACATGTAATTGATTCATTTCTTTGGGAGAAGCCTTACATATATCACATCGTTGTGTTGATGTGTTACTCAATATAGATGAAATTTTTCCATCTATCATGGTATGGATTAATGAGTGTGATATTTTTAAATCATTTACTTGTGTCCTGCAGAGCGCTAATTTCAGATTCCATTGAAGTCATTTCCTGTTTTTTTGTTACCGAATTTTCTTTGATGAATTTGAAAAATAGTGGGCGACACCATAATGGCGAATTTGAGGACTCGTTCTCCCAAATAGTTTTTTCTCCAGATTCTAACTTGATAGGTACTAAACTCCCCATAAATATGCTAGAATCGTCTGCATTATCATTATCATCCATCTCTGATTCAATTTTTTGCTTGTATGTAGCCTGGTTGGAAGCACCATCAAAACCCCATTTACTTATTAATTTCATATCTCTACAGTCGCCATCTACGGTAATTGATTTTAATAATCGAATCGTTGTCAAATCTAAAAGTGCTTGTAGTTTTATTTTCACAGTGGTATCTGTTAATGTTATGTCCTCTACGGGTGGATAACATAACTGTTTAGCCTTTTGAACACTAAAGTAAGAAGGAAATAAGTTTCCACTTTTTTCCTCTACGATTTTTCTATCGAGTATTGTATCGATTTCTATTGAGTATTGTATTGCCATTTGGATAATTTTAGCGATAAAAATAACCCTGACGTCTTGTCTGCAGTAAATGTTGGTGTTTTTGAACTATCACTAATGCATTCTTTTACTTTTTTCTCTTTTTGTGGATTTTTAATTAAGTGATTAAGTAATTATATTGGCAAGTTCTCCACGACCATTATCTCTTAATTTCATAGCAAATACGTGTGATATTTCATCAAAAGACATGGTTTTTTCAATATTTGATACGCGTCTTTTTATTTGTTTTGTTTTGTTCACAAAAAGAAGACTGACCTCAATGGAGGTTCCTACGTTGTGTTTTGATGGTGATACGAGTATAAATTGGGTTGATGTGCTGGGTATATCGTGTTCGATTATATTAGAACTTTCATCAAATGCTCTCTTTATGAAATATGGCCACGCAACCTCGGCATCCAACCAATCACCGTGTTTAGAACGAAATAAGTCTAATGTATAATTAGTTTTGACCCATTTCTTTTGATCATTTTTGATTTTTAGCAAAACAAATGACGCCATTCGGATACCTGATAAGCTTTCTATTGTTTACATGTGGATTTTGATCAAAACAAATGACGTCATAAGGGTGGTGTGGATGGAATCATGATTTTTTACAATCTATCAAAATATCATCAAATCCAGTTATGTTTTTTACTACCTTGTTAAAGGTTATTTATGAAAGAGTCGAATTATGTATTTTTTTTTTACAAAATTTTCATAATGCCATAACGCAATAAATATTAACAATACAAAAAAATTAATAGAATATAAAATAACCGTATTAGTTAATAGAATCCGATTCTACTAAATTTGGCCCTTAAGGCCACTTTTTTTGTTTTCGTTCCACAGTGCGACGCCTCACTACGCGGGGTTCTTCTATTTGCGTGATTAAAAAAAGTCGAGCCTAAACTGTTTTCTGTTTCAATTACATAGGTTGGTTTGGCGGTGGGCTTTGCCCCACATTACACAATCTCCTTAAGCCTAATTAAAAATTCCGCATTTTTTGTACAAGGTATGATGGCAAATTACGTTCTGTGAAGTGCGCAGTTATAGTTACATTAATATTAATTTTAAACTGTTGCTTTACAACAAACGTATTCCACAGTTGAGGAATAGTACCGTTCGAAAGGGAGCTAAACCCTTTTCACGACTACCAAGCTCGTGTCATTTAATTAAAGCCAATCATTCGAATACAGATCCAAACACAGATTACAATGTTTCCTATGATAATTTGTAAACAATACATAACCGTTCGTGTGCATTTAATCAGATTACATGACAAACTCACTACTTATTGGCCTTGACAATATCAACGGTGATTAACAGTAAACATTGTAAAGCACACAATTCAGCTGAAAGTTTTCAAGATACTGCATAGATAAAGGCAATGGCCTTGGTTGGTCAGTTTTATCGTCATTGAGGAAATGAGCGGGCGAATGACGTACTAAATATCGCCTTTTAACGCCTACTGTACGGTCACCTGCAGAGAAAAGTAACCCATCTTTTAAACGGTTTTAATAGAAGATGGGTTACTTTTCTCTACATGTGACTGTACTACAATGGTTAGTCGAAAATTCGTTTTTTATTATTCGCTATCGCTACCTAACGAGCAAATTAACTATTTGACGTTTATTGATCATCGTCGCCCATGGTATAGTAATTCTTATCACTAAAAATGCGATAGCCGATAGCAATAGTCATGAACCCACTTCTGAGCAGACTGTTTAACTTGACAAATAAATGAAATAAAATACGTATTCTGTCGGTTGATTTTATTTTGATGTAAGAGAATGTATTAGGATGGACATCTAAAAAGGTCCATCCATGCTTGAGTTCCAGTCAACCCTCGTCTGCACGTGAAACTAAATATTTTTACAAAGTCAAAGTCAAAATATTTTATTCATATAGGTATCATTGATACACTTATGCACGTCATTTTTTACGTACATGTTTCGGTTACATCTGATGATGATTCAAGAGCGGCGGTTATCCCTTGCTAGATATTTGGTATTCCGACTGCTCTTTGATATACATATAAACAACACGGCATAACCGTACAAAGCTTATTTCGAAATCCAAAACCAGCCAATAAAAAATTGTCTTAAGTGTTTATAAAATATGTGTAATTCAAAGACATACATTGAACCTTCTTAAGTTAAATAACCATACAATTCCCAGACAATGTAAAATCATACAGACATAGAAATTTTATCCAAGCAAATGATTCTGTGGAATATTCTCTCGTAATATCCTACGAAACTCGATTTGTGACGTAACTCGTATTAAGAACAAACATTGTCTGTCTGACGCGTCGTCTCAGCATTATTACACGAGCGAATGTATGATACCCAAACAAAAGTCATAAGTGGTATGCCAAGTTTTAGGTTAATGGAATAAATATGTTACAACTATTTGCTTTATAAATACTTAAATCTTTGGTATATTTTTGGGCGACACATACGAAATTCCATGTAAGGAGAGAATTAATACATCATTGTCAAAAAAATAGTCGCCTTAGAAGGAACTAAAGAATATTATACCTATAATGAAGCATTGTATGTAATCAAATTGGGATAATAATATCTTTATTGATTAATGTAACAGAAGTTAAAAACATAAAATTAAAACAAGACAGATCAAAAGATCCAAGGTTCGTATCCTGGCAGGGCCACGGATATTAACTCTGACGACTGTTGCGAATAGGTGATGATACACATAAACGCAGAGACATGATCTAATCAGACTCCAACAGGGGCAACAGGTATATTAAAATGTTACGACAGACAAGACGGAGAAATGCAACTTCAAACTAGACTTCATGAAGCATTTGTTCCCAGAAAAAGTAGCAAACTGATAGAAAAAGTTATATGTATGTTTTAGCTAAGAAGAAGCATGGCTTGGCACGCCACCGCGTGTCTAATGACTTTTATACCGTTCAACCAGAACTAAGTAGTTTTCACATTATCTTATTATGGAGAATTCTCTGGAATGCTCGTTTCCTCCCTATAATAGTCTACAAGTCATAATTTAATTCAAATGTAGACGCATCCAAATAGTAACGCAGTAATAGGTATCGGAAATAGAAAGGACAATTAACTTTAAACTAATCTACTAAATGCCAGCTTACGTTGTCCGTTAATCCAATAACGTAATAATAACATCTCCAGAACACTAGCGCAAACTCACTGCAGTGCATTTCCCAGCCGGAAAATCCGGAAATAGACCATCGACCCACTCGCAAAAACAGTACACAGACGTAGAGATTCAGCAAATAGACACGAGGTGCCCTCATTGCATGTTTAATGTAGCTTTAGTAGGCGAACGTCAGGAAAATTCGCAAGATATTGAGAACAATAGATCAAACGATCCTGGGATAGCTGTCCCAAACCCGAAAATTCAAGAATTGAGAAGAGTGAACACTAATTACAGAATGACCGAAACATTTCCTTTCGCTGTTAACCACGGTATAGTTTTCTATATAAACGATAAACGACCTGTTACTAAGATTAAACCGTCGCCCATAGAAATCAGTAACACCTAAGGCATCATCAAAAAATTGCCGCTAAAAAAGGAACTGGGATCCGCATTATTGTCGCGGGACGATACTAATTAAGATCTTTTTAGTTAGACCTTCAAACTACATACTTAGATTAGGGGTAGCAAGGAACACCACCATGAATCCACCTCAAGCCCTACAAATTAAGCAAGGTCCAGTAAGGAATAAAATGTAGCACATCTACATCTTAAAGTCTGTAAATTCTCGTACACACCCATTCTGCACACCCATCGCATTTTCCGAAATAAAATTATGTAGGTTAGTTAGTACGAGTTTCATGTTTAAAATTTATCAGTGGCGAATAATATAGAGTTAAAACCTGCACAGCACAACTGAGAGCATAAGGTTTTCAAAGTGGTTAAAGTTTAACTTGATTGACAGGCGGCGTCACCACCATTCTAAGGAGACCCGAGCCCAGTAGTGGGACCTACCTCATTTCGTGAAAACAAAGCTATGTATAAGTGGAACGTCAAACATAAAATTGATTAAATAATCTTAATTTTGGTTTCGTTGCACCATTATTTGCTCACATCGTATTTTCAGCATACTTTCAACTATGGAGGTCGGCGGTCAATGACCCTTTGGCTTGGCGCCACATCGACAACTTTATATGGCTTTTAGCTTTAAACACCATGACATTCATCGTGTATAAAGTAGAAACCCCGAATGAGTTAGTTTGAACACGCAACTGAAGTTTCATGGAATGCACGCTTAATTTCAAATTACAAATCGATCGTTACAATATATTTAGAAGTTAAGGAATTGTATGGATTTTTTTTACTCCACAATATACCTAATGTAGATAGATAGATAAACTCTTTATTGATTTTACATCATATAATAAGAATTTAAGATAACTAGAAATTGTGCCTAATGAATTTCTCCGCGTAATTTTTCCGCGAAAGTCCTCTGAGAACATTATCAGAGCCTCAATGTACGTCGTATGCGAACATTTTCAGAGAATGCCTTAACTGTCCGTTGTTTCAGTTTCAGTCCCCCGTCTGCGTTGGTCGATACAATTGGAAGCGTACTATTATAACGTGGACAAAAGTACGCCGATAAGGTTGTTCCTCGTCTGCGCAGGCTATAGTCTGGAGTTGACCTCGTATTCCAATTGGCATCGGCACGAGCCATCTCGTTGGCAAATGCCAATTGAAATTTAAGGTGTTTATTTTGTCGTGTATTTAATGTTCTTTCGAGTGTGTGGAACACCATCAAGGCGTTTAAACTAGTGGCAATTAAAGAATATCTCAGACTTGTCAAACTTTAAGTTCAAGTCCTTCACTTCGTAGAAAGTCGAGTTATCGTATTTATTTATTTATTTGGCAAAATAATTATTTATATGAAAATATTTGTAACATTTAACAATAAAATGAAACAGAACCTAACCTTATTAAGTAAATATTTAGCATTTCAATATTTTTTGCTAATTAGAATATAATAAAACATAATTTACAATATTTGCATATCATTTGCATGTCAGTCAAAGCAGTGCCTAGCGGTTAGAACGTTAGTCTCCCGAACGAAGGGGCCCGAGTTCAAATCCTGGCACGCACCTCTAATATTCAAATATTATGTGCGTATTAGAACTTCATAATCACTTGCTTCGGTGAAGGAATAACATCGTGAGGAAACCTACGCACCGAAGAGTTCTTCATAACGTTCTCAAAGGTCTACCAATCCGCACTTAGCCAGCGTGGTAGACTATGGCCTGTATCCCTCACATTGTGAGACGAGACCCCGAGCTCAGCAGTGGGATAATTATGGGTTGTTGCTTTGTTTTGCATTGCATATCAGTAACCATAATTAATAGGCCATTTTAATGTGATCGAGAATGTAACATCTAATGTAAGCACTCATTAAATTCAATAAAAAATAAACATTTGAATATGAATAAAAGTTCTCAGGCTGTTTGAATATAAGTAGGATACAAGAATAGCTCTCTCTCCTTACGTCACTAAGGATAATAAGGCGTCTTGCAGTGTTCTATTTCCAGAAAGTGAAAAGGCAAGGAAAATAAGCACGGCTTCATTAAAATCAAAAGGCTTTAGAGAAATGTGCGCCGCATTCGTTGGCTGATTCATTTTAGTCATGCTCGGCCGTGTACACCTTTGCAAACATTACTGGTCACTTAATTGTTCATAGACCATGATTCATTGAATAACACCTACGATTTATGTCCGATTTTAAAGTAATAACGAGAATAATTTTATGTTTGTTTCAGCAAAACCATGCCAATATGTAATGGATATTGATAGAAAAATAATTTAAAAACTGGCCAAGTGCCAATCACACACGCACACAAAGGGTTCCATACAATCATGCAATAATTTCGCTCATGGTGGCTTATGTCGGTTCTAAGTGATCGACCAAGCTAAGCAACAATGACGCGGTCGGTAGTTGGATGGGTGACCGCTAATGGCGAAAAATTCTTGAGCGCTTCCGTGCGTCAAAGGCACGTAAGCCGTCGATCCCGGTTGTTAAGCAACGTCGAAGGTCCGAGATGAAAACTTCTGACACTTCAGTTGGCAACTAAACCCTCAACCAATCCGCACTGAAGCAGCGTGGTGGTGTCTTATCAAGAGGAGAAACCCGTGCTCAGTAGTAGGCCATGAGTAGGTTGAAGCCAACCGGCAATGCAATAATTACGATGAATAAAAACCGGGCAAGTGCGTGTCATGACACGCGCAATGTACAGTTCGGTAGTAGTAAGTTTATCGACTCATTAACTGCTTATGCTAACAGAGCCTTCATAGTTTTGCTTGTAAATTCATCATATAACCTATTTTTGAGAATTATTTCACTTGTCCAACTCCAACCGTTTAGCCAGCATGGGGGGCAACACATGACTCTTACCAAAATTAGCACTTTAAAGCCAAATATGGTCTTATAAGAGCCATAATAATTTTAGAAGACCTTTTCAGCGATATCCCACACCACAAGGTATGCGACGAATCAAAAATTCATCCTTACGTTACCTGTATGGGAGGTACCCTGACAATAAAAGTTTTTTTCTAGCACTAAGGGCGATACTTTGCTTCGGTCAGATGGACGGACGGACATGACGAAAACATAAGGGTTCCGATTTTATTTCAGAAATATAAAATGATTTTGTCTATTATAACATCCACTGAAGGTAGGTTGTGGGTTGTAATTGCAACAATAAAATACAAAAAGGTTGAAGATTTAACACACACATATCAAATACACTCACCATTAGGATCACATTTCTTGTAGCAATTGGATGCATCTACAAAGTTGGTAGCGGCATCATGACGGACACCAGCCTTGAGATGGAGTTGCGCCGCACTGCAGAAGGCTTGGCCTGCTTGTGCCCACTTCTTGGCCATCTTGAACAGGTTCGCAGCTCGGAGATAGCAGTCCACTGCTTCTTCCACTTTTGACGAGCCCCTGGTTCGGTACAATGTAGGATGGTGACTATTACTTAAGCAATAATTAGTTGTTGATTAGTAATGGGTTAGTCCATTATATTGAGAACTTCAGAAAACTTTATTACTCTTAATAATACCTATGTGTTGTTGTTATACATAATTATATTTTTACAATATGCAAAATGTATTATAAAGATACATAATCTTGATTGTTAAGTGCCTTTTGTAAATATATAAGAAAATATAAGACAAGTCATGTATGTTTCATAGTTCCAAACTATTTATCAAGTGACTGACTGAATTGCATGGTAAACACAATGTTTTACTTTAAACTAAATGTTTCTTCCATAGATTTGAATCATTTTAATGCATAATCAATTCCTTAGTTAATTTGACCATCGGTCTCCTGCAAGGGTGTACCAGTTAGAATTTTGGATTAACCCCTTATTTGCAAAGTTATGTGTGTATTAAAAATTAATTATAACTTGCTTCAGTGAACAAATGTGTTTTAAAAGGTGTATAAAGGGTAAAGCAATTTGGCAGTTTGTATTATTTTGTGTAATGATGAAGAAGTCATAATACTTGATTCATTGGCAACAATATTACTGGGCATTATATTATAGACACAGCCTTAATTTATTATCCAAGCTAAACATATGATTTAAAATTTTAAATGAACAAAGTCAATGCTAAAAGTAAAGAATCAAGAATTACTTTGGCTTTTGGCAATTTGGATCACTATTTATGTTACAAGATCATTATTAAAATGAAGTAACATTACAAACTTCTGTCAGAGAATACAATGCAGATGTGTGTACATAAACAAGGCTGTAGTAAATGAATTTAAAGTATTTTTTTACATCGGCAATATGTTCAAACAAGAGATTTTCAGCCTCATATAAAAATAAATTTTGTGATTATAAATATCCTCTACTATTGATTACTGCATGTTGAGTCAACCATGTTGATGTGGGTTTAGATTATCAGAACAATGATTCATTGATGAAAAATATAATTAACAGACTATGGTATGGCTATATTTTCCACCGGATTATATTACCAGGCCATGCTAAGTGTCAATAAGCAACTTATTGGAATTATCTTCATGACAATTTACTGTTGTGTTCCACATTGAAGATCTCGGAAAAGAACATAAATTTTTGGTGTGTATTGCCAATATCATCAAATAAACTCATAAATGCCGTGAACGGTGTAACCTATTAGTTTTTAAAGGTAACATCACCAAAATAATGAGCCAGTCATTGTCCTTACCCGAATAATGAACCGAGGAAAGTTTTCGACGAACTTAATTTTTTCTCCGCCTCCGCTATCAACGCCATCGCTTTTTGTTCGTTGTCTCCCATCGTTGAGGGTTCTAAATTTAAGCACTATATCACTACAAGAATCCAGCAATTTTCCTATAGATTTAAATATTTAAGCCACAAAATGTCGTCACTTGATCACTTCTGACTGCAAGAAAGTGTAAAAATCTCTCGCTGTCATCGATTAATTTAAGTGTGACCAGTTTAAAAAATGTTTGAAATGGATGCGTTCATAATAAGACTACCAAAATCGATTGGACGAAACTTGAGTAATATATCCATGGATGAAACATGGAATACAGAGACAACTTTATATTATAACTAGTGGATACCCGGCGTGTTCCACTACACTAAAAATTGTTGTACAGGTAAAGTCGAAAATGTGCCTATTGCATTGTTTTACTGGTCTCAAACATCTTCGCAATTGTCTTTCAAATGAAATCAGTTTGGGGCACACCGGTTGGATGGTTTCAAAGTCTATAGAATGACATCCGTACAAACATTTTTTTATTTTATTTATAAAAGACTTGTATAGAAGACTGATACCCAGCGTGTTTTACTACGCTAAAAAATTTTCTGATGACAATGACAGTGAGATCAGTGATGACGTAAGAAGAAGTAAGTACGTAAGACGGCTTTACGTGTTATCGTAACAGCCTTCGGGTGTCATAAAAATTTCCGACACTGGGTTGACCACTTTTGCTTTAAGCCTTATTGAGGCGGTTACAAATACTGACTCGAATCCCTTATGCCAGCATAGTAGGATATTGTAAGAGGTGACAGAAGCCGGCCCACTTAGTGACTTGCTGTCTGGTTAGCAGCACCCTGTTGATTGTCGTACTGCGGCTGGGGGCTTGGGAGCCAGTTCTCTCTTTGTTATTGGTCGGTAACGCACAGGCGATGCCTATGGGCCACTTAACATCAGATAGATCGTCAGCACCTTTGTCACTGGTAAGATAAAATAAATACAGCTGACTTCAGAAACCAAGTAGGTATTGATCTTGCTATAATATCTAGTTTCCAATCAAAGATACGTTTCTCATATTAATCCTAGGTACTTTAAAATAGGGATGTTGACACTAATTATAAATTAATATAAATTTGTCTAAAATATTAGTGGTAACATTTAAAGGCCTAAAATATGATTATTTTATTGAAATCAATCACAATAAATTAAATATCATTAATTTAAAATGTTAAAAATTGTACTCCCTGTCACGTGACCTCAAACGCCATTTTGAGAATATGACGTCATTGGAACAATTTTATATGGAAATTCAACAAACTTAGTAGACAGATAGTATTGAATATAGTTTAGTGACGTCACGTGACGTTTTTGGTGGGAAATTTGATAATGATTTTTATTTATCAATTTTTGTTTTTAAATTGAAGATTATTATTTTTATAATATTTTTTTCGTGAATATTGAGGTTCTATCTATAAAATAAAATTGAATCCTAAAATTAGTCAACATCCCTATTGGTTCACGGACTACTTCATTCCTGAAGGAACTGTGGTGTATTTGTTGGATGATCACTGGTAAGCCCAATAAAAGTAAATGAAAAAGTGGTAGGAGATTTGCCTTTGAATATTATTATTTAATTTAAAGTATGAAAACAATGTTTCAAATATACTTACTAATACTTTTATTAGATTACACTTATTACAGTAACTATTGACTACTTAGGTCTATAATCTTTGTTTGCAAAATATTTTATCTTATATCATATGAATAAATCAACATTTATGGCTTCTTAATTCATTATTGAATTAGAAATAAACAAATTATTGTAATAATTATTATGTATTCTTTGAATGAGGCGGTAACACAAAAAACGACAGGACATTTTTTAACGTAAACTACACTATAAGACAGTACGGCCGACGTATCTTGGCGCGTCTGAACATAGGCTTTGCGAACTTTACCGCATGTAAGACTGAGATAGCAACACGAACATGCTGACGTGTGACTGAGACAATACGCCGCGTACCGAGCATTGCCGAATTATGTTACTGCGCAGCCTTCTGCGTGAAGTTCAGACGCGCCAAGATACGTCGGCCGTACTGTAACAATCGATGAAATCACTCGTTCCACGCTACCGCTGTATACTACTCTGGGTAGTAAGATGCGGCGCGCGTCGCACGCTCGCCACGTGCATAGAGGAGCGACGCGCGCCCGCAGACCGGAGCGAGGGGGAGCGCAGCCGAGAGCGCCCCTCCCCCGCGTCTTCCACACGCCCCTCGCCTTCCCCCTCCACCTCAACCTCAACACCGCTCCCCCCGCTGAGAGGTGAGCTGTGTGGGCTGCTGAACCCTGAAATGTATAGTAATGTCTTTTGGTTTAGTGTGATACTGACGTGCAACATCTTCAAAGTAACGACAGGTGTAAACAAAATAAGAATAAGAATATATTTATTTCTACATTACAAAAGCAACACACAGAACACATAAAATAAGAAAAAAATAGAAGAAAAAACAAAAATGACAAAAATATAATAAATACGATAAATATTTATATCACCAGAAAAGTCTGTGTGCGCTGCAGTGCAATATGGAAATACCCTTTTACATGCATTAAGAATACTTTAAATCTAGTATATTAAAAATAAATTAAGATAGTTTAGACCCCTTTATAACGGGTTTTATGATTATCAATAAAAATTACTGAATTTACAAATTTTTTACAACAGTGAAAATCGCATCTAAATCAGCTAATCCATTTTTGAGCTAATAAAAGATTTTATCATATTTCCAAAGTTATCCCAAAGACTTACAACCCAACTTAGAGTCACTAACGGTTACTTTAATCACTATTTAGTAAAAAATCACCATATAAATTATGTACTAAGAAGCGATTTAACTAACCCTTAGTGACTCTGAGTTGGGGCGTTAGAGTTTAAACTTAAGAGGGCTATCACAAAATCGAAGCGCTCAGGTTTAGGTAAATTTGACAACTCGCGGCAAGGAACGCGCCCGTGTGCGTCTAATGAAGTACGCTTTACACACATACAAACCACTATGCGTCGAACGCCAGGAACAAATCAACTTGATACTTGCTTTGGAAATAAATTAAATTAAGTACCGTACTATTTTTATAATTCGTGAAATATTGTTTGAGTCGATTAATGTTATCAGCTATCACTTATAACGGCTTTTTTACTATAATGTAAGGAAATGAATGCAATGTAATGTTGTTTCTACAGTTTGAATAATGTTGATACAGTTTGGTTAGTAGTAGGTATAAAGGGCATGTGATGTGTTAAAAGGGGTAGTTCAGTTGGTAATTATATCATAAATCCACATTTAATAACTTCATCACTATGTATAAAACCCTTAAATGTGTATAGTTCGAGATAACGTATAAATGAATAGGTACAATTGGTTGATAAAAACAAAGACTGAATAAAAAGTATATTTTGTACCAAATTTTTCGCCATGTTTGTCAATTCAAAGTAATTGATTCATAAAAAAATTTAAATTTATAATTCGTCTTCCTTCTATGTCTAGATTTTCCTGAAACAGGAAAAACCAGGAATGTAGATAGTTAAAAAAAAGTCAAATATGCAAGCATGTTTCGTTACAAGTTAACAAGAAAATACTCACCATATTATTTGTACTTGTATCAGATTGAGCCTGATCATCTATAGTTGAATAAAATATGGTTTCATTATCCTGTAAGAATCAAAGAAATTCATCAGTTATGCAATAGCTCTTAGATCATTTAAATTTAGTAAAAGTAATAAATATACTACATGATATCAAAACGTAATTTATCTGTTAAAAATTATAAGAAATAAATTATTATTATCACCATGTTATTTGTATTTCTGTCAGAATGCACTGTAGAAACTGTCGCTGTATCAAACGTCCTTTTACTAGCCTGAAAAAGCAAAATAGTCCGATAAACATTCCTATATACCTAATATCAGAATATTATAGGAATATGCTTATACATTAGAATCATATTATAACTAACAAAAAAATACTCACTTGTATCAAGAAGTGTTGATTGCGCTATATTCGTAGCGAATTTGGGGTATTGCGTGGCGCACAAGGTGCCAACAGCGAGCGATACATCCTTCCTTCGTAAGCGCGTGGCGCGGACTAAAGATAAAGACCGCTCGTTCGGAGATTTATATTGATTTACAGGACTGCATACAAAAATTGTTTAAAAATATTATTTTAATTTTGAAAGGACTAATTTTTTTTAAAGCAAGGTGACATAGTAACCTTAGTTATTAATTACTTTTTGTTTCAATTTGAATTATATTTTCATAGATAAAAAATACAATTTCAGACCAATAATTATCAGTAACTCTTTGATTTACAGAATTATTTTAGGTGCATTACTGTGTGAAACAAATTAAAGTGAATTAAGCATTCCAAATTAGAAGATACAATTGTACCATAGATATTTTTGTTGATGCTTAAATTATTATATCTTCGATATAACAAAGCATCTAAAGATGGTCAAAAGTAAAATTTTATGAAACATCATTTGCAAAAATAAGGTTTTTACTAATTTATGTAAATAAATTGAAACATTTATTTAAAGCACTCCAAAGAGAATTAATCAAACTTTCTCGTGCATGTATTTTTTTTTGTTTTGGTGATTTATCTAAACCATAATCACACTTCAAACACGAGTCAAAACGCTCAAATTTAAGAAAAAGTGTGATAGCCCTCTTAACGGGATTCCACTACTATACTAAACGCAAAGACTCGTGGCAGGCGGAGTAATAAAACGTGCAAAAGATACGGCACATCAGTTTCTCTCTCTCACTTGCACTGTTTATGGATGACGTCACACAGGCACAGAGATGCGAAACACCTAATTTCCATTAACAGTGCAAGTGCGAGAGAGAAACTGATGCGCCGTCTCTTTTGCACGTTTTATTACTCCGCCTGCCACGAGTCTTTGCGTTTAGTATAGCGCCATCTACAATCGTCTTCCGGCCAACGTACCTCTGGTGGGCTCACTGTCGCTGGGCGTGAGCGAGCCGCGCACCGGCTTGACGGACTGCTCGAAGCGGAACACGAACCGCAGCTCGGCCCACAGCCGCCGCAGGTACGGCTCGGTCCCGCGCGGCCGCCGCGCCGCCCACGCCAGGTCCCCGCACGACACCACCACGCCGAGCGCGCTGCCCACCGCCAGCACCACGAACAGGCCCAGGAAGTTGTCCATTGTTAACTCCTCGTTCTCACGCTCGTCGCTCTCCTGTACCACGGTTTGTGTTAATAGAAGATAGATATTATAGATATTTTCGCAGTATATCCTGTCAGGTTTAAAAGACTACTAATGGATAACTTAAAATGTAAATAGAATGAATTCACCTAACTTACTGTAATTACCTCCCCTGATGTGACAACCTTTAATACATTAAGTAAGCTGTGGTTAACGATGCTGGTTAGCGATATATTAAAACTATGTAGTTTACATGTGTACATTGTCGTGTACTGTTGGTTGACCCAAATAAAGTGAAAAAAAACTGGCAATTTTAAAATAAATAACTCCTGACGGTTGTAGCTAATGGCCTTGAAGTGCCTGAGCAGATCTTTATATATTATAGCTGATGACCTTAAAATACTTGAACAGATTTTCATAAATTATAGCTTAGAACCATCTCGTTCACGTCAGCTTTCAAACTAAAAAAACCGCATCATAATCGGTCCATTCCTTTACGAGCTACGACACAGACAGACACAGTGTACGAGACAAGCCCTACACAATTATATGTATCAATTTTAAATTAAATAAATCAGTGTATTGGCAACACTCGCTGCGGGAAGTTTTATTTATCATCTAACAACCCGTACACACAGACAAGTCAAGCTTATAACGTCGGGGATTAATAAACGAGCAGACAGTCACCTAATGATGAGTGGACCAACATGGATGTCTAATTGATATGCAGTCAACAAGGTATAATTTTAATTGGCATTTAAAAACACAGCGCGTTGCAACTGGCTATGGTTGCCTCTGGTTCCATACCTTGCAGGCACCGCCGCCATGCTCCTCCTTCCACCAGCGCTGCTTCATCTCCCGTAGCGTGCCCGCCTCCTGCAGGCTCAGCAGCGCCAGGTTCAGCGCCTGTCGGTACTGCGAGTCTGCCGAGACCAACACCATACCACGTCAAACATTTGTTATGCCTTAAGCAGACAAACGAGGGTCATCTAGACCAACATATTGGTGTCAAACATTTGTCAAACATGCCCTAAGCAAACGGAAAGACAGAAACGGGCCACCTGATGGTAAGTGATAACCGCCACGGACAATAGCAACACCAGGGGTTCCCACCAAGGACTGGAATAACTTGCCTGCGTCAGCGTTACCGCCTGTCTATGACGTGGATCTTCAAGAAAAGAGTGAATAAGCTTTTACTAGGTTAATGTTCTCACCACCTTGGACCACATCTCCACTTAACATCAGGTGGAATTGTGGTCAAGCATTAACTTATTTGTGTAAAAAAAAAATAAAGAGTCAAGCGCCACCGTAAACTGCCAAGAAGTAAGCGATTGACCCGCTTCTTGAAGGATCACATCACTCATGTCATAGCTAAGTGGGAACAACAATACAGGAAGTTTTTTCATCAGTTTACACGTATGGGTAGGAAGTAACGGGAAAACCGAACTGTGTACGAACGCCAGGTATCAAAAATAATACATATTATTTAGTTTATTAAGAAAGGTTGTCTAAATATGAACTTACTTTTTTTCATAGCAATGCCGTAACCCTTACTATCTAAAAGATCCCCCACCTGAAAAATAAGATAATTTAATAATTTTGGAAGTTTTAATTAATAATGTATTTGATATAATTATATATTAAAATACAAATTGAGTGTAAACCTTAGTAACGTTGCAATCGCGTTCGATTTTATACTCGATAGTGGTAGACTCAGCGAAAAACGCGTACCGCTCATTTTTCACCCTGAAAAAGTATGAAAATTCTGTGAAGTTTGTAAGGTAGGTATGTACATTACTTATAAACACAATATAAAGTAAAAAACTAAGTATGATCATAACAGTACTTTATTTTCGTATACGCGAAAATATTATATATTTGAATATAAAAATTCACAAATTTGCATGTGTGACATTTTATACAAAAATGCAGAAGTAAAAGCTATCTATTTAGATTTCTCTTCAAATTGTACTTTCCAAACTTCCAAACAACAGTTTGTAGTTTGAGGTCATCGACTTGCTTATTTTTAGTTGGATGGCATGGAATAGTAGTTGCATATCCCACAGATTACAGAATGATGTTAGAACTATGGAAATGTACGTTCATATACGAACTATGTATTCCCTCCATACTGATACCGTGGCGACATGCACGTACTTTTGAAATCCTTCTTCATTGGACTTGGGCATTTCCTGCTCCAACATTTTAGCGTACATTCGCTTGTACAAATCATTTTTGGATTGCTGGAATGCAAAACAAGTACATTAATGTTACTGGCTTCAACCCATTAATGGCCCACTACTGGGCACGGGTCTCTCCTCTTGAGGAGGCCTAGAGCATACTCCACCACGCTGCTCCAGTGCGGATTGGTGAAGGGGTTAGTGGCCAACCCGAGTGTCGGAAGTTTTCAAACCGCCCGAGGGCCTCCGACATGGCTTAACGACTGTTATCATATGATAACTACCGGGACCGACGGCTTTACGTGCCCTCCGAAGCACGGAAACGCTCAAGAATTTTTTTGCCACTAGCGGTCACCCATCCAACTAATGTTAAACTTACAAATATTAATAAAATTTTACATCCCAAGTAGGCAATATATTTCAATTTAATTATAGTAAGGATTATTTATATTCATTGTTCAGCACTCGTTCAGCAGCTTAAGAAAAAGTAAAAAAATATTGGCTGTCAAATCAGAAAAATTTCCAAACACACGATTTGAAATCCAGTAACATACTTAAAAAGGCGGGATTACTTCCCGAAAGAGCATTGCCACCACAGATATAGATATAGATTGCCACAGATTTCACATACCTCAAAAAACGTGTAAGTAGAGCCGCCCGCCTTAGCACCGTACGTGATCCCGAGGTCATTGTCCGCGAGCTCGGTGACGTCATTGAAGAGCGGCGTGGAGGACTTGCTGGCCAGCAGCGTGGCCAGGTTGGCCGTGTAGCTGCTGGTGATGACCAGCGCGAACAGCCACCACACGCTGGCTACTGCGCGCGACCCGTAAGCCCTGACAGTAACATAGGCTTCTAAAACAATGGTACTGCTAGTAAAACATGGTAAAGAAACAAATAAAAGAAAAAAGTACCTAAAGCAAAGAAAAATAGTGTACATGACATGTGTACCCATGTAAAAATTTCTCTTAAGTTTAATATTTTTTAATGTAGGTATGTAATAATTGTACGGTGTGCATAAATTATGAAATATCTAATTAAATGGTAATAACTTTAAATTTTAAAATTTACAACTTGAAACTTTAAAATTTGAAACGCCTGAACATATTTTTATAAACTGTTGCTTAGAACCATCTCGATGAAAACTGACGCGAGGTTTTAAACAAAAAAACCGCATCACAATCGGTCCATTCGTTTAGAAACTACGATGCCACAGACAAACTTATTATATAATAATACGAGGGGTATTATTATTTAGTTATTACTTTTGCGTCGGGGGTTAAAACTAGCTGTACTCATAGCCCACACTAGGATTCTCTGATGGGAAAGTGAGATTCAAGGTCGAAGCGTCGAGGGTTTTTGAAATTTTAAAATTTACAGTTGATCTAAAACTGCACAACTCACACTGGCGCGATCTCCGAACCCTGCAGCAGCACGGCCCCCAGGTTGAACCAGAGGGCATTAGCCAGGGTAAACTGGTTTTCCAGCGCGGGGGGCTCCTCCACGCAGGGGTACGGGTTCTGCCACTCCTCGGGACACAACCGCCCCACCACGTACAGAACCAGGGAGGTGCCCAAGTACGCAAAGCCTAGGCACAGCCATACCTGGAACCGGGTTCGATATTTATGACATAATGTCCAATTACACTAATTTAGATGAAGAATTGAAGCGCTCATAGCCAGGCGGCTTGAGTCGATCTTAAGTTATCGACAAAGTTAAGCAACAGCGGGCGCAGTCTGTAGTTGGATGGGTGACCGCTAGTGGCAAAAAGTTTTTGAGCGCTTCCGTGCTTCGAAGGGCACGTAAACCTGTCGGTCCCGGTTATTATCGTAAGATTACAGTCGTTAAGCCATGTCGGAGGCCCTATGATCTATGCCTCCTAAAGAAACAAGCGCTAGCAGTGCAACAATAAAGTATTGAAGTCATACAAAACTCATGTGTAACCATTGAAGTATTTTTACTAGCGTATACATACAATACAACAGACACCGCGAATTATACATAGTATGTCCCAATTGATTAATTGGCGCTAATGGGATTCAATTTTCAATGGATTCGTTCAATTTTAAAAGGAAAACGGGGACTCAATTTTGAAAATATAACCTCCCAGCGCGACCAGTGTTATCAATACGCACCCTCAGTGAAAAAAAGCATAAGTCGTGTTTTCTTTGAATTTTAGTTATTAATATGATTTGAAAGATGGACAAAAGCTGAATATGCTCAATTTTTTTCAAATTTTTATCATTAATCTTGACGGATTTGACAACTTATTGATATTTTAACAGATTTTTTGTTCTCCTGTAAATTTTCAATTTTCATCTTAGGTCTTTTTCCACTGAGGGTACGAATACATTACCCCGTTAGAGAATGGCAGCAGGAAGGCGAACAGCTCCGGCTTGGGCGCCTCGGGCTTGCGGAAGAGGATGGCGATGCCGAGGTTCATGAAGGGCGTGGTGAAGTCCACCGCCTTCTCGCGCTGCGCCGTGATCGTCAAGTCGGTGATCGCGAAGTCCACGCTCTACAATAACAACTGTATAACACTCGATAACTTGATTTAAACTTAACTCGTACACTGAACACATTTTACTAATACGGGTTGGGATTTATTTTGAGTTCAGCCGTGTCGTATATTGAGTAGAAAATAAATACTGACGGGTAGGGATATTTATTGTGAGTTCTGCCGAGACCAGAATCCTTGTAATGGGGTCAAAATATTGGTATACAAAATAAATATCGTACCTGTATTTTAGTAAAATTTGTTATCATGTGTACCAGGTGTACCCAACTTCTGATCTAAGGTGGCGGCAATGGAGAATATTTTAGTGAGCAACCAGAATTTTTTGGCCAAGATTGGCAAACTCTTGAGCTTTCTTGGTAATGTATAATAAATAAAAACTTTTATCTCTTTTATGGACAAAATTGGGTACGTATTGGTAAGAATACAAAATACCCAAGGGGCGAGGAGGGACCTTTGCCTGTTCCCTGTGTTTACGCCCATGATACCTCAAATGTAATCATGAGATCGCAGAGATCTTAAGATCGCTTACTTAATACGGGCCTAAATAAGTGCCGTATAGAGCCCGAAGGAATGTTATTTAGTCAGATGGCATCCGATCGCTAGACCGTTGTTTCTTATAAAAACTTATAGGGCGAGTCAGGGAACCGTAGAATCTTGATTGAATAGGATTGTAAGTTGTTGTCGTTACCGGGTCTTCAATGAGCGTCTGCATCATGCCGTTCCACCTGCCCGTGGTCTCGTTGTAGGTGCCGTACGAGCCGGTGGATTCGCGGAACGTGTAGTTAAAGTGCAGTTGGTTCGCCAGCTGGTCGATTAGCTCGATGCAGAACCCTGTGGCACGGGATTGGGACACGGGTTGATATGCAGAGAGTGTCAGTAATGGAGTGGGTTAACAAAACACTTAAAACGGGAAGAAAAATATCTCATTTTTTTATGAAAATAGCCGGCGAACAAGCTGACGATCCACCTGTTGGTAAGTGGCTGTCGTCACCCATGGACATTAGTAACACCAAAAGCATCACTGATGCGTTGCCGGCCAAGAAAGAGTGAAGAAAAAGAAAGAAAGAACTGGCTCTCAAGCCCTCAGTCGGAACACGACGAGTCGTTTGGCGGCTGACTCATACTCAAGGGTGGTAGCTATCCAGGCGAACCTTATGGAGAAATAATAATAGTAATAAGTATTACAAGGTGGATCGGATGGCCGAAATAAAATAGTACTTAACTACTTTCGGTAGAACTGTATTTGGGCAGAGTAACACCTTACACGTCTTACTGTCACAGAATGACCTCTCCTCTACCTTACATGCGCTTATATAGAAAAATCAGAGTCAATACAATATCTCATCAAGACTTATCAATCAAAATATTTAATACATATCTATAAAATAAATAAATGTTTATTAATAATATCATTTTAATATTTAATCAGATATGGAATTAGTATACTAGTATAATAATCAAGTAGTATTATATTGCTTAGTGTGACGCCATCTACTTGGTAGTGTTGGCAGTAGTTTGTAACATAAGCTATTTAAAAAAATGTTTTATTAAACAGTACTGTACCGTTATTCGACCTAATTATGAGAGTGGCTTCCGGTTCCGTACGTACTAGTCACTTACATCCGGTCCGCCCGCGCCATCTATACCTCACTTTTCGTAGTTTTCTACTTCCGCTTCCGTAGATTTGCGACACCAGCGCCATCTCAGGCAGGTTTAGCTATGGATAAACTTTTCACGTCATTGGCTGTTCTGTTCCCGACCAAGGCGGTCACAAGCTTGCTCAATCCTGAGCACTGGGCCGACACACTATTGCTAGTCGTACTTACAGCTACATTCGACTTACATTTTTGCTTCAATAAGTAAGTGTTATAACGGGATTCCCGTTCGGTGTTTAAAAATAGGTGAGTAATCCTTCCCTTTAAATGTAACTCTAAATCTGAATAAAACTAAATTTCTTTTTTAACGTCTTAATGGATTTTGGTGTCTATTTCGACGTTCGTATGAATTTCAGAGATGGATGAAACCAGTCCGCCTGCACGTGCTTCGAGTGCTGACGTCATCAAGGAGCGAGGTTATCTGACCAAACAAGCACCGACCAAGAAAAGGAAGCGTTATAGTTCCTCGAGCTCGGAGTCTACACGCAGCTCCGCTTCCGAATCGAGCTCGTCGTCTAGTGAGGGCCAGAAGCGTCGGAAAAAGCACAAGCACACCAAGCGGCGCCGGCGCTCTCATCGTGATCGTAAGTTAGATCAACTTATTCACGCTGTCAGTGCGCTTCAAAATAAAATGACATGTAGCCAGGGATCCCTCAGCCGACGTAGTGCCTCGGCTGATGATTTAAACCCTAACATAAGTGGCGAACTATATGAGGAGGATGTAAGGTCGGTTAATGATGGACAAACCAATAAAGACTGCTCTGTCAAGCAGCCGGATTTGAGCCTAACCATGCATACTAGGGTAAAGGAACCTATGATTCCGTGTGCATCAGAAGACATGCTTCAGCAGTTGAAAAATTTACAGCGCTTTGAGCAAGCTGATTGGAGCAATGTCCGCTATTCTGAGGTGCAGAAGCAGTACCTGCACTCACCTGGGTTTACCAGCCTCGATCCCAACGATGAAATAAAGCGTTATGACAACTCCAAGTTCATTGCCAACACGGAGAACGCGTTTGCGAGTTTAACTTATGCCTTATTAAAACAACGTGAAACCCTGCAAAGGGAAATGAACAATTTCCTTATCTGGGCGCAGCTTAATGATGCTGAATTGAATTATGTCAATATTCATGCAAAAATCAGCGAGATTTTTTCGCAAGGTGAATACACAAAGGTGGCAAGTGACACTGTACAGTTAGTATGCGGCCATCGAGCTGAACTTGTTCAACACCGAAGAGAAGGTATATTAGCTGCCGTCAAGGACTCCTACCATAAAAGCGCACTTCGAAAGATACCACCGTCTTGCTCAACACTATTTCAACCTGATGATTTCAGCGCAATACTAGACAAAGCGGGAGGCGTAAACAGGGTGTTCTGGCCACCTGGCAAGGATCGAAACTCTGCGCCGCAGAACGATCCGGGGACTTCCGCCAAGAAGCCCAATCAGCCCAATCAGCCCAATCAGAAACCCTTCAGTCGACCAAACGTCCAAGCTAAAAACAGCACACGCCCACAACAACGTAAGCAAGACTTCGATTCCTTTCGAGGACGAGGTGGTAATCAGACAGGAGGTCGAGGACAATTCGCTTCGCAGAAAGCCGCAAGAGCACCCTCTCCCACATCCCGCCGGGGTAAGAGAGATCGTGCTAAAAAGAGGTATTGACTCACCGAGTCAACCTTTTCGCGCCGGTCAGCTTCGCTCATATCATCACCGCTGGGAGTCGATGGGGGCACCGTCCTACATTCTCAGGGTAATAAGAGGCTACCGAATCCCGTTCAAGGCGAGACCACCACTTTTTCGGCCAAACTTCCGACATCAGACGCCACAATCGGAGGAAGCATCTCAAATATTAGACAAGATGCTAGAGCAGGGGGTACTCGAAGTGGCAAAGCCCTCCCCCAGCTTCATTTCAACCATATTCTTGCGGGCCAAAAGCGATGGCACATCAAGACCAATTTTCAATCTGAAAAATCTAAACGAATTTGTTCACGCGGGGAAATTCAAATTAATAAACGTACATCGAGTACCGGACTTCCTACAGCCCTTCGACTGGTTGGCCAAAATAGATCTCCACCAAGCTTACTTTCACCTGCCTGTAGCGAAAGCCCACAGGCGCTTCCTACGATTAATTTATGCAAACACACTGCTGGAGATGACTTGCCTGCCCTTCGGGCTCAGCTCGGCTCCAAAAGCCTTTGCCTCTCTTTCAAACTGGATCGGGCAATACCTGAGAAGTCAAGGTGTTCGGATCCTGATCTACCTGGACGACTTCCTCTTGGTGAATCAAAACCCAACCTTATTATGCGAACATGTAGAGCTGACACTACACACCCTGCAATTCCTAGGCTGGAAAATAAACTCGGAGAAGTCTATCCTCACACCGCAACCGGCTCTGGAATTTCTAGGCGTAAATTGGGACACCTGGAACAATCGGAAATGTTTACCGAACAGATTAATCAGCAGGATAGAAGATCAGGCATCCATCATGCTAACCAGAGGGAAGGCGAGATTGTTGGACTTACAAAGGATTATCGGTATGATGAACTTCGCGAGTTTCGTGATTCAGAGAGGTCGCCTTCATTATCGATCACTTCAGGCGCAAGCAAACAAATTATTGAAATTACGCAATCCTACAAACATTCTCTTATCAGCACAAATACGTTCAGATCTAAACTGGTGGCTAGAGAACTGCCGACGGAGTTCTCTAATACATCCGCCATCACCAGCCCACTATCTTACAACGGATGCCAGCGACATTGGTTGGGGGGCCAAGCTAGACAACTTAAGCTTGCGGGGCGGTTGGACAGCAGCGCAGCAGGGGTTGCACTGCAACCAGAAAGAAATGATCGCAATATTAAACGTCTTACAAGATCACGGTCAGCTCCTGAAATCGAAAGCCCTGCTTATACAATGCGACAACCGCACAGTTGTCTCTTACCTCCGGAAAGAAGGGGGTACGAAATCGAGTGCCCTCACTGCGCTCACTGCCAAAGTACTTCGAGTCATAGACCGGTTCGACATCCAGTTATCGATTCATCATATCCCAGGAAACTACAACTGTCATGCCGATCATTTGTCACGCAAGAAAATGCCGCCGGAGTGGCACCTACTACCTCGTGCAACAGAGATTGTGTTCAGGAAATGGGGCACACCGAACATAGATTTATTTGCATCGAGCATGGCGCATGTTGTGTCAAACTATTGCAGTCTCGATCGAACGGACAGCTCGGCGGCGTTCCACGATGCTCTAAGTGTGAAATGGCATTTCCCTCTAGCATGGGTGTTTCCACCACCGCACCTCATACCACGAGTTCTAGCCCACATAAACAACGCTTTGGGGATATACCTCGTAGTAGCACCCAGGTGGAAGAATGTCTTCTGGAGACCGGACTTGAAGAGCAGAGCCTTAGCACCTCCCTTCACATTACGGAATCTGGGCCAGGTCCTAGTGGACACATCAACGGGCCTGCCGCCTCCCAGAACAACAGAGATGACACTGGAGGTCTGGAAATGTGGGGGTGGAATCAATACCTAACGAATTGGTCACCTCAACAAAAAGCATTACTGACCTCAGGTTGGCGCAAATCAACTTTGAACACGTATCGTCCAGCCTGGAAAAGATGGATTGCTTGGGCAAAGGATAACAAAGTCAACATGTATGATCCTGAAGGTTCAGATCTCGCTAGGTATATTGCTGACCTGCATCAGAAAACTGGCTTATCGTATAATACCATATTGGTCCACAAATCTGTCGTAACTACCTTTGCAAAGCCCAACAATCAACAGAAACTGAACTCTCATAGCCTCGTAAGGAAAGTTCTCAAGGCTATTGCATTGGCAAAACCCAAATTGACTAAACCACCCATTTGGAGTACGGATATATTAGTTCGTTATCTAAGTAACAAAGACCCGGACAAGGCTAATCTGTATGATTCGTGTAAGTGTACTGCCACAATTTTGCTGTTATGTTCGGGACGGCGTGTACACGACTTAACATTATTAAGTATATCTCCTGAACGTTACATCGTAGAAAATAATCACATTATTTTTAAGCCTCTATTTGGATCAAAGACTGATACTAGCACTCGACAACAGTCTGCGTGGAAATTAACTGCTAATACAAGTAACAAATCTTTGTGTCCTGTTTACTGGGTTAAACGTATGATCAGCTTACAGACAAAAAGAGAGCTAGCTAAATCCAATAATCTCTTTTTAGCCTTGACTGGTGAACCAAGAGCGGCTAGCCGTGCCATTATCGGAGGTTGGATAAAGAAGCTCCTACAAGAAGCTGGTATTGAAGCTACGGCAGGAAGCGTTAGATCAGCTGTAGCGTCTAAGAACTGGGTTGAACAGTTTCCTTTAGATGACATCTTGGCAAGGGGTAACTGGAGATCAGCTAATACTTTTAAGAAATATTACTGTCGCGACATCTCGGATGCCCAGATAGGCCCAGTTATCTCATTGTCCTCAAACTTTGTACCTCATGAAATATAATAAAATATTTGAAATATGTAACATGTCATACGATATTAGATACTATTTAGTAAAATTGATTGCCTTAAGCATTCATTCGATTAATCATCACAGGCCTGTCATCATTTGATTTAGAAATATAGATTAAATTGTTTCTAACAATAAAACATACTTTTGTCACTTTGATCATACAATTATATTATAAAATAATTAATATTAAATTTAATTATTATAAATTAAATTATTATACTTCACGAATCTCACTTTTTACTGATATGAACATTCACCATTCTTATATCTTATTAGAAATTAATCACATTGGCTTGTTCCAGCGCCACCAGGCGATAATAGACACGTCTCTCATAATTAGGTCGAATAACGGTACAGTACTGTTTAATACTTACGTTTTACCTGAAAATAAAACGTTTATTAAACATACTTACCTTATTCGACCTAAGCTTTTAAAAGCTGCCTGGTGTTATAGAGACGCAATGACGTGAAAAGTTTATCCATAGCTAAACCTGCCTGAGATGGCGCTGGTGTCGCAAATCTACGGAAGCGGAAGTAGAAAACTACGAAAAGTGAGGTATAGATGGCGCGGGCGGACCGGATGTAAGTGACTAGTACGTACGGAACCGGAAGCCACTCTCATAATTAGGTCGAATAAGGTAAGTATGTTTAATAAACGTTTTATTTTCAGGTAAAACGTAAGTATTAATAAAGCTATTTTTTTCTTTATAATACATTATACCTACAATATACCATAAGGTCAAAATAATAAATTCTGATATTCACATATATGTATTATGTAACATACCTTCATAACGCATGTTGCCGATCAATCGGTCTGTAGATTGCTGCCTCATTACATACGGGTCGTTCTGAAAACAAATGTAAAGGTGCTATTATTAATTTGAATTTGACACAGATATTAAAGAAAGCAGTCACAATTATATTTGACCGGAGCATTGAAATCTGCATTGGAGCAGGGTTGAAAGGTTTTAATTAATTGGTGATAGACCCATTTGTCATTTGTTGTAGACAATTGGGAGTAATCTATGATCATGGATCTATCCCACTAGTCTAACTGAGTTGGCTTGCCCACAAAGACACGCCCCTTAGAAGCTTTAATCCCTAAAAGCGTCATGTTAATGTCAAACAAAGTGACGGTAAAACATATATTCATTTGTTTTATTGCTTGACGATTTACAACGCAAATGTAATAAAATTAATTTTTAACTCCCGACGAAAATAGGGCGGTGGTATAAGTTGTCTGTGTATGTGTATCTGTATGTATGTGTATCTGTGTGTCTGTGTATCTGTGTGTCTGTGTATCTGTGGATCTGTATGTCTGTTTGTGGCATCGTAGCTCCCAAACGGATGAACCAATTGTGATCTAGTTTTTTTTTGTTTAAGAGGTGACTTAATCGAGAGTGTTCTTAGCTAAGTTTAGTGTAAATAAAATTGTCGGGGGTTTTTAAATTTTAATGTAACATTATAAGCAAAATACGATACCAGCGCGATGAGCACAGTAAACGTCCTATTAGTCATGAGGTCCTGTGGCTGCAGCGGCGCGGGGGGGCGCGGGTGCCACTGCAGGCCGGCGGGGGACCACACGGCGGCGGGGGACAGCGCGCCCCCCGGGAGCAGCTCCGCCGCGTGCAGCGTGATGTCCTGCCGCGCGCCCCCCGCGCCCCACACCAGCGGGCCGCCTGCACCTTCCCACTCCTCCTGGAGACACATAACATCAAATAAACACATCAAAGGAGAATGCCTATTTAGTATGGAGAAATGTACTGAATTTAACATTTTTGTGTCCTGATAAAAATACCTTTATTTGATTATGTTATTTTAATAAATTACACATACTAAATTTAGTCAATGTTAATAGTAGGAAATACGAGATTTTCAACAAAATTACTTTGAATTTAGGTTATAGTAAACTCACAGTAATATGGACTCTATGCCGCCGTATTAAAGTCGATTACGTATATAATGTCGATCTTTTAAGTTTATTTATTTATTTATTTTCATGGATCAACAAACAGTTGCACAAAACAATTATTTGACTAATAATAAGTAGCTAATATTACTAAAAGTGGTGGGAGTAGATATGTAGGTAATACAATAACACAGTATAATGCAAACGTGATTTCAGAAGTTATACAATGACATGACAAGTAACTATAGAATGAAGTATGAATTTTAAGATGAGTCTTGCAGCAATTTCAAGGTAGCTTGTTTAAACTTATGTTTAGACAGATGAAACATATCGATGGAGCTAAATTTAGAGTTATAACATTGTGTTACTCGATGAACTGGAGAACGTAGCCCAGCATTAGTACGACAGGTGGTGGTAGCAAAGAGGCGGTTAAGGCGAGATGATCGCTTGTGGGTCCTCAGGGGTACTCGGAAAGATAACCTGTTTACTAAAGCTGAGCAATCGTAGCGGTTATTACAAAGATCATATAGGAGCATTACATCTAAGTGCAAACGTCTTGATTTTAAGTCTAATAAATTATATGTTTTCAGTAATTGAGCATAATCAATATACGCATGATTAAATTTCAAGTGCATACATCGCAAAAATTTCTTTTCTTTTCAAGAGAGTTTTGGTAGCAAGCATAAAATGGATTCCAGATTGTAACTGCATAGGTATTCAGTTTGTGGGCGGATTAATGTTTTATATAAATATAAATATGTGGATATATTTTGAAGTTTTGAGTCGAGCGTATAACAAATTTATATAGTTTAAAGGAATTAGTTGTAATATTTTGAATATGTGTATCAAGAGTTAGCTTACTGTCTAAGTAAATCCCCAGGTCCTTTATAATCTGTACCTCATCTATAGTAGCATTACAGAGCTTGTAAGAGTAACTGCTGGTTTTCTTTTTACGTGTAAAGCTAATTGTTTTACATTTGTTTATACTTAATAAAAGTTTGTTACGACTACAGTAAGAAGACAGACGATCGAGATCAAGCTGGAAGTTCTGGTGATCCGTAGGGTCATTAATAGTATGGTAAATTTTTAAATCATCTGCATATAACAAGTAATTACAATGTTCGAAACATTGGCCTATGTCATTGATATATAAGTTAAATAGTAAAGGGCCCAGAATAGATCCCTGAGGGACGCCTGAAGTAACATTAGGCCGCGCGCACTTTGGACACGAATTCATATCGTACGTATACTTACGATCGTGGTCGTACGAATTGAGTGCGCACAGTGAATACGTTTTTCTCCGTCAAATAGGTAGTTTTCTAGTGACAACGCATTTGTAAAGTTCTTTGGTTGGAGCGCGATGAAATAATCTGTATGTTCACGATAATTTTCTTATAACACGGAGACTTCGGTGGCGTCGTCACTGTCGTAGAACCGAATGGGTGCGAGAAATATATTTAAAAAGACACGATTTTGGTGAATTTCATCATATTATGGAAGACTTATATAATGACCACACACTGTTTCATGGTTATGTACGTATGAAAAAAAAAATTCATTAATTTATGTCCGTAAACATAGTTAATGAATTTTTCTTCATCCATTTTTTAAGTTTCGACGTACGAATGTGTTTTAAAATCCCAACAAGTTCGGATTGTGTTCGGACGTCGGATGTACACGTACGTATACGCACGACTAACTCGCGCCCAGTCTGCGCGCTCCCATAGTACTTGGAAGGTCGGGATCGTTCGTGCGTGTTCGTACGTGTACTTACGAGTAAAATTCGTACGAAAACGTGTCCAAAGTGCGCGTGGCCTTAACCATATTTGATTCAAAACCATTGATAACTTTTGACAGTCCCCATTGACAGTCCCAAAACGCCATGTAGTTTGTAATGTGTTTTAATCACAGAACACTATTACTCCTGGCTGATTATAATAATTTTCTAATTCATTTGACAGTCCCCTTACGTCATCTAGTTTGTCATGTAATCATAATGGAATCAATGCAACCTATTGGCCCGAAGGATCTTAAAAGATTTCTGATTGGCCCTTATCCAAACATAAATGACCCAATGGCTTTCTTTTGTAAAATTAGTTAAGTTACTTATTAATTTTAAAAAATTATTCCCAAAGAGGATTTTTTTAGAAAATAGGGTATATTATGCTTAAAATATTTTAATTCAATTTTTTGTCCAAAAGTCATTGAGTCACAATAATTTTTTTTGAGAGTACTGACTATGGGCATTCTCCTTTCCCAAATCACCTTTCCGCTTAGTGCTTACCTACCTAAAACAATTACTTACATCAAATGCGTTTTAATACTATTTATCTTTTTCTAAAACCATATAAAATCTTACCTAAGAAGTTAGTCTGTGAAATCTTATGTGTTCTTACATCAGTGGCGTGCCTAGCCGTCAGAATAAGGCAAGCCCAGTTGTGCCGTACAACCCAGAATCTCGGGATCTTTGGCCCGACAACACAGAACACTGTATTCCATACGTATAATATTTATCAGCAAATGAGTGTTAACAGCTGCAGACTGATGATAGTAAAGCAATGATAGTAAGCTGGGCTTTTCCGCTTGTGTAGCTGTATCGCCACTGCCTTACATGGGGGTAGGGGGGGTTCAAAAATAGCCAAAATTATCCTTTCATAATTAATGAATTGCCCCTTATAGCATCCCAGCTCTGATCCCAGCTCACCGATCGTATATAGTTAAGCAGCGTGTCAGCATGGAAGGCGGCGAGGCCCCGCTCGCAGGCGCCGGGCGCGCCCGCCGGCAGCCCCAGCCCCTCCAGCGCCGCCGCCACTACGCGCGCCGCGTCGTACGCCAGCACGAGGGCCGTGGGGGGGTTGCGCATCACCTGCAACACACACCAACGAATTTTTAGTATAATACGGGTACACACATTATAATCACACTTTATAATCGAACGTGAACACCGACGCGGGCAATTTATTTCAGTCAGAAAGACAAAGCAAAGCACGTAGTCTGTACCAGAGGGATGTAGACAACGAAGGGATAAATATCCGCCTTGCATCGGGATGTTCGATGATAGAAAGGGGGAATTAAGTCATGTATTACAATATTTTTCGGATGGACAAGCTGTTGGCCCTAGCACGGATGTTGAGCGCTGAGATGTACCTGCGCGGAAGCGATTTTTCGGGCCAATTTTGCAGCGCTTGTCGTAATTCGTTCTCTGAGCGTGCGGTCACGTCTTGTGACAAATGATTGGTCATTTAATTTCATCTCAAGTTCACGATGTGCGAATTATTTCGCCGAGCGCTCAACATTCGTAACATCAACTATAACAGTGACTGTAAACCTCTGTAAACTATAAACGTACCTCTTCCAACTCAGTCTCGTTGACGTCATTCTGCATGCGGCGGCGGTAGGCGTCGCCCCAGGCTGCCATGGCCTCCACCACCTCTTCAGACTCCGGGTCGAACAGCTGCACCACTGCAACCACAGACCATCAAGTCATACGTACCTACTCTATTAGTCTCTCTAGCTAGTCTGTGGTAATGTCTTTGTTATTAGAAAAAAAGAGACACCATTAGTATAGTTTCATGCGAGACGACATGCCTAGGAAGCGACCGACCTTGAACGTTGTATATATGCAAGCGATGCAGGAAACTTCAATAGCATGTTGTTGATGGAAGTTGCTGGTGTCCATGAGCGACGATGGCCAGGGGGATCGTCAGTTCGTTTGCCGGCTATTTCCACAAAAAAAGAGGCTCGCCCCCCTGTCTTTGTGAAGCTGTAATAGCCGTTAGGGCCAACAGCAATTGTACGGGTCAACTACAAGTTCGGCTGTATCAATCTCAATGATATGTCAATGAAAACGCGACTGTCCCGGAAGATACCTTTAATTGCACTGAACAATGCATTGCAATAAATGCTGATATACAAAATTGTACGAGTTAGCTCGTACAGCAACTATTGAAACGTGTAACACGATGTTACAGAAGCATACCAGTGATATTAGCGCCGCCGTAGCTATAGTCAGCAAGCGGCACGGTGTGCGCGTCTAGTGCCAGCACGATGTAGGCGTGCCGCTCGCCGAGCAGTCCGACGCGCTGCGCGGCGTCCAGCACGCGCCGCGAGCACGCCGCCGAGCACCACACTACGAACTTGGTCGCGCCGTACTTCTTCAGGACTAGGAGTAGGGTCCTGGAATATGAATTGATTTGAAGGAGATGTGTAGATTACTAAAATAATTGTAGGTCTTATGCGGTCCTTGACGATCATGCTGCATATGGCTTGTAATTAGATAATGGTGGTGTGCTTGCAATAAGGGTTGTAGTGGACTGTATGTTTTGACTGACGTTCGAGGATCGTTTTAAATATTGAAGAGACACCCGTTCACTGCTAATGGTTTATTGCGACTAAAAAAATTATCGTAATATAAGCGTTAGCGGTAAGATGCAATGCAAACTGGACAGGTGGACAACTCAATACAAAATCACTCACCTAGACCAAGAAAAGAAATTTTAACTCATCATTCAAACCGCCTCGCTGGGATCCTATATCGAGTCTATACTGAATGGTCTCATATGGTAACCATTGCACCACATATCAGATCAGAGATCGGGATCAGATACATACATGCACGAACGCATACACACAAAAATACGTACGTACGTGCGCACGCACGCACACACACACGTACGTACGCACGCACACACCTGAGCAGCGCGTCATCGTGCGCGGGCGGCAGTTGTCTCGGCACCAGCGCCATTGAGTCGCTGTCGGGCGCCAGCCACGCGGCACCCGCGGCGCTGCCCTCGTGCAGCAGCACCGCTGACTTCCACTCCTTGCCTTTACAGAGGGCTACGCCTGCCTGGAGACCGATAGTTTATTTTTATGTCCCAACTTGTATAAACATGATATGGTAATAAAAAATTTCAAGAAAATAGCGAATAAGGACATTTTTTTGTCTCGTGATATTTTGTCATATCGATCCATGCAACTGGATCGATATAATAAAATAAGAATCGTGAGTACACGTTGCATTTAAAATATTCAGTATCTTTGATGAGGTAGGTAAGAATCAGAATCATAGACAACTACAATTAAATCACTGAACATGTACTTATAAAAAATCGCTAATACCACCATTTCGTCCATTTCAGAAAGATTCTTGTCCATTTCAGAAAGATGGAGAAGAACGGCGATAGAAACTTCTCAGCTCATTTTTTAGCAGTACGCGAAAGCGACCAAGTTACCTTAGCGGGGAGCTCGGGGTGCGGGAGGATATTTATTGAATCAACACGCGAAAGCAACGATGTAGGTAGATACCTCAGCGAGGAGTTTGGGGTGCTAGAGGTGCAGCGGCGCGGGGGGCGCGGGGAACACGATTGGCAGCAGCAAATCGACAGGTGAAAAAATGGCGAAAGAAACTCCTCAGCATACCTTTTATCACTACAAGTAAAAAGCCAGTTACCTCAGCGAGGAGCTCGGGGTGCGGGTAGAGGTGCAACAGCGCGGGGTCGGCGAGCAGCGCGGGGGGAGCGGGGGACGCGAGCAGCAGCGGCAGACCGACGCGCGTGGCCGCCGCCGCCGCCTCGCCCGTGCTAAGAGCTGCGTCTGCACCTTCGCTCGCCTGTCATGATAACACTTTTTATGTTAAGCTATATCTTTAATAATATGTATTATAAAAATCAATGTGTATTTCCTGTGGACAGATGGTCCATAACATCCCTAATCTCCGTAACAGCTGGATTAACTTTGACTACGTTTTGGTCCTTCGAGCTGATTTTACATTTAGGCTCTTATTCTGTCAATTTAGAGAGATTCTATGAATGAAATGGAAACTGACCGACGTATAATAATTACAAAATAAATATGACATTTCAACACATTGTAGCACATATTTTAGCGTTTATTTATTTGTAAGAAGAACATCACCCCGCTAGGAACATCACTCCCATCGTAAGTGCGTGACTATAGAGCTGGTTACCTGCAGACACACGTGCGGCGGCAAGGCGAGCGGCTCCAGCGGCTCGACGGCGGCCACGGGCGCCTCTCCCCCCAGCTTGGCGTCCAGCGCCGCCGCCAGCCGCGCCGCCCAGCCCGGGTCGCCCTCCACTACACCTGTCACACACACACGCACCGCAGCATAATACTCGCAGTAGTAGTAGATGCCGGATCACCGTGCCAAGGGCCCTGGGTTCGATTCCCAGCGAGGAAATTGAATGATGAGTTTGAATTTCTGTTCTCGGTCGGAGTATGTGTTGTCCATGACACCCATGAGTCTGTTGCGTTTATTTATCGTGTACCTACCTGTACCCACACATGGAACCTGCCATGCTATGCCAACCGCGATAGATTGGCGATACCAAAAACTGTCATTGACAAAAAATGTTGCATCGCGCTCTAGCTATAAACTGTCTGCGATTTCCTGTAACTGCATCTCACGACTTGATTTGATATTTCCACATTTCTCAAAATCATAGCCCATATTTAGGGGCATTGGACATTGACCCATAATTACGGACTAAATTAATTTAGGTGTCACTTGGAACCAAAATGTTATACCTACTTTCCCCATGAGACTTGTCTTATCGTCCCACCGTGGGACATTATGAAACTGGGAGAAACAACCACTGTGCTTAAGTCCATTCATTAAATAACAGTGGATTGGCAGGCGTTAACATCATAAAGAAATGCTAAATGTAAGCCACACATTGCCACTATGATTTATTTCACTTATAGGTACTTCGTCGTATTTTATAATTATTGGTCGGTGCTTTCACTCTTTACGCACATCAAGGACACAGTTTAAATTCTATATTTTAGAATTTTCGACATGGCCGATGTCTAGGTATGGTCAATGATAACATACCTACCTGTTAGGTATATTAGATTAATAGGTAGGTATATTATAGGTAGGAATATTAAAGTTGATGCTAACTTGGATGATCGACATTTATAGTCCACAAGAGGAACTCTGAAGCTCTAGCAATTTTTTACAGGTGCTTCAGCATTCAGAGTCGTAATAGAATAATGTTGTTGAAGTTATAACGGGTTCCATTTATTACACAGTTTATCTTAATAATTACCTCATAATCATATTTTATTGACTTTTCCAGCATTCACACCAAGCTCATTTAACAGACTATTTCCCAATTTACACGCAATTTGACCTACATTTCTTAGCACCTACTTAAAAGCTTTTGCATCAGTTTCGACCATCACGTCTACGAAATCTTACCAATTTTAACATCGACGGCGGCAACACTCAATAGCAACCCTTGTAGGAGGCATACTGCGCCGGCATTCACTACATCGGATAATAACATTCCATTAACACTGCACAGTCCTCTCGCCACAACAATAACACTGACCATAGAGTATTTCCGACACTCCTTCGCCCCTCAAATCCCTCCCGCGAGCCCCAACGATCTCAGTGACGAGTTATTTCAGGACTCGTGGCGTCACAGTCTGTCTATATGCTTGGTATTAATAGTGACACATTTAAAAAACAGTTCTGTAGTTTCCGAAACTTCGCGGTAAACATTGCTATGTATCTACATTTAGTTATTTTGATTATAATAGTAACTTTTGACTATTTATTTCTCTTGACTGCTCATGCACCCCGCTAAACAAGGAATGAGGAACTCTCCTGTTGTAGGTTGCTGGGAAATATACTATCTAGTTTAATCAGAATTACTTTAATTCTACTTAATTCGTTTTCGAAATAAGAACATTTTCTCCGCTGAGATTGTTCGGCAGCTATCTATTCCCGTCCAAACGATTCTTACATTTCATTATTATAGATACGTCTGTATATACATACCTATAAGATAAGGAAGCCACCCGTAACATAAGGAATTCTAATATAGGGCAGACGAATTACTCTGAGCAGAAAAGAGAGCTTAGGCAACTGTATTTTTTTTTGTATAACAAAATTGAGATGTATGTTGTGACAAATGTTGATCGAAAGACCCAGTCTAGTTATTATAAGTGCCATTCCAATAAAAGACTGTTTTAACTGATTTTATTTATTGTATGTAACACACAGATACACAACTTGAAAGCTTCTGTTGGAATGTTCTCTGGCCGAAGTAACACATACCAGATATAGACAGAAAACAGCCCAGCCCTAGCAAAAATATATGTATGGTATATGCGGTTGTATTCATGCACGGTCAAAGGAATTCTAACTTTATTTCTGTAATTTTAAGGTACATACATATAATGTTACACTTGACTCAATAAATATTACAAGTAGTAGTATGAGATTGAAAGTGATTGTAGACTTGCGTCAGATTTGTAGAGCGTTGTCTCTGTCACACAAATGAATAGGCCAACGGCAGAATGTGAAATGAGCGACATAGTTAACGCTCTACGAATTGGCCTGTTTGTAAGCAATCGGCAATATTTCTTGCCATACTGAATATTCGTTAGTGTAAAATCATTTTTTGATTGAATACCATGCTGTACTCGTATTACTCTTTTATAGTATTTTTAATACTATCGGCTATAACTGTCGATTTACTGGCAACAATTTTCTAAGCACATATACATCACTACCGATATATTTTTAACTTCCCAAGTATTTAACGATACAACCACATATAAGCATTATAATATATAATCCTAGATTTTTAATATAAATGTAACAGCTATACAATGTAATTATTATCTTTTAGACAACTATTGAAGAACTAATTAAGTATCATTAAATTGAATATATGACTAGGTTACATTTATTTGATGATCTGCATTAGGAGCAAACTGCATTACTTTAGTAGCAGCTTTAGATACGGAATGTAGCAAAATAATATAGGAAACACTAATGTGAAGCTCCTAAAACAGACCAATATGACTCTATGACCCACTTTCCTCTAGGTTCCCTAAATCTTGTGTACACTGGACCTAATTATGACCAAAATCATAAGAACAATAGAGAGGAGTGTGTCCAGTGTATAACTAACATAGATTAGATACAAGTACAAGTAATATTGTCATTGCAATAGAAGTTATTTATAGATTATAGTTTTCTAATGGTACTCCTTATAAAAAAAATAGAAATTTGAACTATGGGAAAAGGCTTAGACTGGACCCATGGGTAAAAGCGAAATAAAAATAAAACAGAACAAAAATACTCCTTATTTTTTTATTTCTCTCATAAATAAACTAAATCGAATGTCTAAGCAAGACATAGCTAGCAAATAACAAAGCGCTGGATGTATTTACATAAAAGGGCATTCATTAATATAACGCACGTCGATTTAAATGTACAACTTATAAATTGGAAATAATAAGTAAAATAAATTCAAAAAATGAATATCTAACATTTTACCTCATACAAAAAACTCAAAACCAAATTTAAAAAATACAAATTTCGACGTTTTACATAGCAGTCGAATTCGCTTTAAATCACAGCATTAATATAAAATCATACTATGGCCGAGTAATACAGAATAAAAATAAATCTTCGGGATGTAACTGGCAACTCCCAATTCATAAGGACGAACGACACTACAACTAACTAAAAAGGAATTGATTTCATCTGAACACGCTACAGAGATATTTCCCGCTAAATATTGCACAAAAATACTTTAGAACATCAACTGCAACGGAACGTTTATGAATTAACAAATGATATCATATACCATTAATTTGAATTGTTGAACATAGACTAAACTTCGTATTAAGTTTACAGGTTACGGTACCGGTTATTTACCGGTAACAGGTAGATATTATTATCGGACACGACTTTTTTAATTCCTTATAGGATACGAACAAATTTAACTCTTATTACTTCTCCTATAGAATCGTAGTCTATCGTATAGCGGGCTACATATCCTATGGAAACTTTAAAGTGAAATTGCCAAGTGTTATACATGTGTTGGAAGTGTTTTGAATAACTCACAAGGATTGATTTTCCTTCGGATATATTCTCGAACAATATTTTTTTAACCTTACAAAAGTAATTTAAGTTTTCATCTGTTACTATGAAAATAAGTTAATTTAACAATACGTCGAAGTCGTGTCAGACAATACTACACGTGACCTAACTCCCTAGGCTATGTAAACATCTAATAAACGTTATTTACATTTAAGTATCCCAAGTACTTAGAGTGGAACCGTGTACCACAGACATTCATAACAGGCGTTTAGTGTTACCAGTGATATGGCATCCACCATAGATAATATTATCCATTTTATAAATTCAACATCTACATGTTTCTAGCCACGAAATTAAAAAGTAGTCGATGCTTTAATATTTTTACACATGATAGTGTTTTAATAAAGCGTGGTTTAATAAACTTTTTATTTCGAAGTTCCCCAAAGTAATGGGAAATTTCAAGCGTTTTAGATTCACTTATAATTAAGCATAGTTGCTACTTCCCTTGCAATAGTACCCGCTAACACAGCTAATCGGCGAACGTGGCTAGTACAGTAATAGAACAACAGTTTCAAATAATACTTTGCTCAAAGCACGTTTCTGGCCCAAAAATAACTGGTAATACTTGTAACTTCATAATCACATTTTAATAAATTTCATAAGAATAGCAAAGTTCCTATTGTTACATAAGAAGTTTATCATAATAATTAAATTATTCATAATATGCACGCCATATCATTATGCAACTGAAGGAAGGTTTCATCGGTTTGATTTAATAGAGGCATTAATAAAATCAATATATAAAATGTTTACAATAATATCCGTATTAACATACTTTACAGCACTTAGTTGCAATGTTAAATAAATTGTTCAAATTCATCCGTATTGAATAATAAAAAAATAAAAATAAAGTATTAAATTTTCAGGCAACACATTGAGCAATTATACAAATAACTGGCAACCCCAAAGCCAATGCTTCCTACTTATCCCCCATTATTATGAAATTATCAGTATTGTCTCAAATATTAACTAAAATTTGTATGATGAACAAATGGTTGTAATGTGACAGTCAATGGAGGCCTATGTCCAGCAGTAGGCCTCCAAAAATCATAATAACTTTTTAAAACAAATAACATAATATTAAAAGTAGCAAAACATTGGATAAAAATAATAATGTATCATTTAAATTTCCAATTTTCAAAGATAATTTAAATTAACGTAGTGTAGATATAGAAAGTTCACATTTTTGTTTATGCTACTGAAAACTCGATTATTAAATAGTATGGGCTATTTATTTATTAAGTGTGATAAGTAATTAGTTATCAACATTCTGCATAGATAATGAGCTGGTTCAACGCAAAACCTCACAGTAAGCACCACGTAACCTCCTCACAGTAAGTAAGTCCATATATTCACAACAGACGCACAGAAAAATATGAATACACCCGTAAGTAAAATCTAGTTTCATAACAATCTAACGCGATAACTTCTATACATAGTATCGTAGTAATAAATTGGTTTCCACTAAGAGTCATAGATACAGAATGCGACGTTGCAACCTTTTGAATCAAAGAGTATACGAATTAATTATTAGCATTCGATTCAAATTTCAATATCGATTTTATAATTTTGTGCCGAATAATTGTTATAAATATTGTATACATTTTAATAGATTTCAAATATAATAAACCGCTCTGTAACACTCTTAGCCTTTTACAAGATTATGTAATAATATAGAGACAACATTTGAAACTTTTAAAAAGCTACTTTTGACATTTAAAAGTCACTTTTCTGTATCTAATGTATACGACTACACAATATTGTATCATCTCTTATACCCACAATATATAGCATATCTGATATTATATTATTCAATAACATTACGGTTATTACATATCTACTTGCACTACGTAACATTTGATACATTCATAATACATTTTTTCAGTCTACCGTCAAAAACAAAGCGACATAGTGACGTAACATAAATTTCATAAAAATCATAAGAAAACGAAACGGCAATAACTATCATATTGTCATTGTTCAATTTTAATTATAAACAGTAGCTTTGATTCCGACGGTAGTTTTCAAATCCACCAATTCCTTTTCATAAATGCTGACTACTTCCGAAGGTAGGAATGAAAAGTGACTACGTATCAAAAAATAGACGATTCAAAACGCGACGCTAAAATTATGTTTTTCTCTTTATTTTTGTACAATATGGAATGTGATGTCCGCTGATGATGTTCTCGCAAATAAATAAGCCAACATTCTGCGCACCGTTTCATAAGAAAATGTAATATGTAGGAAAAGCAAAACATTGTGACTTCGTTTGCCTAAAAATGTAAAATTTTCTAATAATTATTCTAGAGCAACAGCGAAACTATAACCGGCATCTTTCATCCGTCGATAATTAAACAGTCAATTGAATGTTAGATTTAAACTTAAAGATTTTCGATTGACTCCATAAAAACCCAATTCTGCAAAACGATTATAGAACATGTGGCGCCACCTACCTGCCTTAGTCAGCTTTTAAGATGGCACGATCTTTCCTTGCGCATACCGTTATCTTAAGATAAACATCGTATATACATTGGATTACGAGTACATAAATAACACTACTGACGTCACATCTATTTGTCTCGCGACTTAAATCCGACCGATATCTGTGACTTAAGTATAGCTTGGGCATAGCTACTGTATGGATTGATGCTAAATTACCTTAGCATTAATTCATATCCAAGGACCTCAATTGAGATTGGAACAAAATGTATCATATTTAAATTAAAGACAAAACCACCGAATAGGTAATAGGCTTACAATTTACAGGAATAGCTGATATGTATTAAAATGAAATAAAAAAACTTAACAAGACAAATTTCGATATTTTCCAACTATTTTTAAATTTTCAAACCAACTAAATTTCCTAGTTTAGCTCAGTAATGAATTGGTCCGTTGTTTAAACAAAATAATTGAGTCCAATCTCATTGAGTTCGTATGACATAAATCTCATGGTGTGATCGTGGTGTTTAACTGAACTGGTTTGTGGGCTGGGGGGGAACGGGCGGCCGCATGGGGGGCATCGCGCCCATGGGCATCATGGGGGTCGCGTTCATCCCCATTACCATTGCCGGTTGCTGCTGAAATATAAACACAAGGTCAGATACCTTCACAGGACTATAGGTGGTCAAAAACCTAAAAAGTCTCTTCATTAGTAATTTATATTTCATTCCTTCAAACCAATGTGATTCTATTTGTAGTGTCAATATCAATGGATGTTAACAAAATGTTTAGTAGTTTCTGACTATACACATTACAATGACATTGTTATGCAAGTTATTCTTTACTTTATATAAAGTTATCAAAAATAATGTAGAATACATTTAAAAGTTAAACAGTAATTAAGTAATAGTAAAATTTTCATACTGAGTTTTTTTATAACCTAAAGGGCTGTCGAATAAGCAGATGGACCACCTGATGTTAAGTGGTCGCCGTCGCCTAGGGACATAAGCAATATCAGTAAGTCGGAAATGCAACGATGGCCCTGAAGGAGAACTCTTTTTACACCTCATAATTTAAACATTACCGTACGCAGATTGAACGTTAACGCACGCAAAATGAAACGTGCGAACACGCAAATTTCAACGACTTATAAAAATAACATACTTCCTATAATAACATCTAAAGTAGCATTATATAAGTTTCACATACAGTGAGAAATATTTGAAATAACAATGACATTGAAGTATCGAATGGATGAGTATGATCGATTTGTCAGTACAAGTCAAAAACACACAGTGGAAACATCTAGCCATGCTTATCACTCACGTGCAATGATACCCATCTTGAATTGTGCATACTTTACCTGAATACAGCTTTTAAAATCATGTTTGTAACATATTATTTATCAGAATTGTTCATATTACTATAGGAACTAACTTATTATATAAAGTTTAAGTAACTAATTCAATATAGATTTTGTTTATAATAACTGTAATTTATTTACATATATTTAAGCTTTGAATATTATTATATTTGTTCATAAAAGCGGCGGTGGGGAAGAGGACATCTATTCTACTAAAACCAAACCAAAAATATATGTAAAAAATAAAAAAAATATACCAGCAACTTACCATATACATATGCGGGGGGTGGTACGTATGGGGTAATGTATGGGGCAGTGGTGGGAGAGTCATGCCTGGGCCCTGAAAAACGCAAAATAAAAGGGATGCTGGCATGCTACGGGAAGAAAAAAGAAATAAAATGCTTAAAGAAAAAAAAAACAAAGTAATATGGATTCTATAACGAGGGAATAGAGTTCAAGTTAGCCAAGGATTAGCGTACACTCGCCGACTTTATGCAACAACGAAAGCGATAGACAGAGGTCGCCAGTGATGCGCCAATAGGGTGTAAAGCTTACAATTTAGAATTTACCTACTCTTCAACCATTAAGTAACGTTGTTATTGCTGTGCAAAATTAGCTCGTTAGGACAAATAGTTATTAAAATATTATCACCATTAAATATTTATTCCAAATTATCATGTACTCTCATATTTATAAAGCCTGTTACACATAAGGAATTAGTTGATTATAAAAAATCAATATTTTCATATGCGACAGGATTTATAAAATTAAGACCACCATTACATTAACATTTCCTGTACCTTTGTATTCCTGAACCGACGCTAGTACTTCAATGTTATAACCTACTGTTAATACAATTACTTCTGAACATTATTACAATGGGGATATGCTATTATTAGTCTTTAAGATCTAAATAATTCAAATCCAATTGTTATGAATTAACACTTTCAACATAATTATTAGGTCTGCTCGGGCATCGGCTATAAACATAACAAAAAAAAAACTAAAACAACCAATCACCATCAATTCTGACCAAAGCTGAAGCTCAATTAATTTTTAAATTGCAATCTGCATTTTCTGTTATCTGTCTAATATAAATTTCATTAATATTATTTGAGAAAAATGTCATTTTATGAAAATCGCGTATTACTCGTAAATCCCCAGATCAAAATAAAGTTATCCAATTATAAATTATTAACCAAATCTAACATAACCCTAAAACGCCATCATCCCTAACCATATCGGATGAAAAAATATCTTACCATGGGCTAACCTAACTTAAATCCCCATCGTATACCTAAACATCAACATACATCATTAAGCTAACCTAACCCTAAAACGCCATCATCCCTAACCGTATCGACGTCAAACTATCCTTACCATGGGCCGGTATCCCGCGCCGGTGGTCGCCTGCATGGGCTGCGGGCTCCAGCCCGGCTTGGACGCGTTCTTCGGCGAACTCCACTGCATCGGTCTAGCACACCGTACGGGGTAAGTTGGGCATGCGTGCGTTTACGGATAGATCGGGGGAAACGGTATGGAGGATACGTGTGTAAAAAAATAAATTGATTTTCAATGTAACATCGCATTGAGGAAGCACATGGCAAGTAAAACATGTAAATGTACCATAAAGCATTAAAAGGAACGTGGGCTTTTGCACAAAAAAATGGTTTTTAAGGATAGTTCTACATTTGGTCCAGTGCACACAAGTACGCACGCTCCGCCAATTGCACCGTTTTCCTCGATCTTTCTGTGTTTGTAACTTCGTGTATGAAAGTATTCAGCTGTTTTGGGCGTGTCATTTACGTATGGAATGTTTGCGTAGCTTGGTAAAGGTTTAATACAAATGACTATTATATAGCTAATATATCAAATGTTTTATTACAATTAAAATATACAACAAGTCAGTTGACTGTCCGTCATAAAAATATTATTTAAAGTTGGGAATTATAAATGTTGCATAAGTACTATCAAAAATATCAGGAATTAGTAATAATGCAGCCAATATAACGTTATATGTTGGGCAATATTGCAACATCTATGATTGCGGTGCTAAAATAGGGTCAATGGATTTGAAGAAAGCTCATTACGTTAATATTAGTATTAGAGTACTTGCCAGATTTGAAAGTATTATAAAATATTGTAAGTAAATTATTGTGTATTTCAACTGAACCACCATCACAATCACGTGTAATATCACCACAAAACAACTGAACAAGTATGTAAACTAATGAAAGCATCTACATACTTCCTCAGTAGGAACCGCTGTAGCGCATCTACGAGTTTCTGAACCATGCGTTTTGTATTGTTTTGTCTAAACTAGCGTATCGAAAATTGTAAAAAAAATGAGTAAAGCAATGTGGTGACGGTGTTTGGATGTATTCAACTCAGTGTTCAATTTTCAATGTAGATGCTTCCATTCAACAGAACTGCCATGAGATGTCATTCATACATACTACTTGTTCCATATTCATCAGATATTATATTTATCAGATTATTCGAAAACGATCCAATTGTCTACTTGAGTTTTTTTCTACACAATTCTGTGTAATGAAATGATTCAAGAAATCGCCGTTAGCTAGACACTCGAATATGTATGAATTTCATGGTATGGTTCTGATTCATAATAAAATAATAAAATTCTACTAAAAAGATATCACTTTCACTTCACTTGACAAATCAAATTTTGGCTATCGATTAAAAAAGTTAATTGTTAATTGTGGTTTAGACATACAACAAGAAAGGTTTTTATAATCGATAACCATGTCTCACAATCCCTATCTGCGTTAAACCATTAAAAAGCTTTAAAGTCCTAATCCAAATACCAATTCAAACGATATTTTCATTTACCGACTTAACCCAGTTTATCAACATTCTAAATTGAAAGAAATAGACGATATGCAATCGTGTAATAGTCATCTATTTAATTTTAAATCAACCCCACAAGTGCTGTACTAGCAATCTAATATCCTTAATTTGTTATATTGGACCTGGCAACACTATAACCGAGCTATAAACACTCTTCAGCTCACAATTCAGTGCTCAAATATTAAGGGATAGAGTTAATTTCAACTTAATCACTGTGAAACAAAACTACCAACTCCTATGTCGCTAGCAATAAAGTCCAAAGTCTCATACATTCAAACATTCTAAAATAACCTCTACGTGTTAAGCAATAAGTGTCATACTTACTTCTGTGCCGCGGCACTCTTGTTGATGGTGAGATTGTTAGCGAGCTGAGCGAGCGAGGAGTCCAAGTCTCCTGTCAACACTTTACCAGGCTGTTGCTGGGGCTGCTGGCCTGTGAATATAAACCTTATTTGTATTGATATAAGGTTACAATCATAATAAAAAAACTTTTATATACTATAGCTAACTATTGCCTTGAACTAGTCACATTATAGCTATAATATGATATGGATAATAACAGTTATTTAAGAATATATTGTAGCATAATATAAAGAAAGATATTTAGCATATACCATACGCGTATTTGAACAAATTATTTATTATGGAAAACAAGTAAAATATATCATCACATTTATATTAGTATGAACATGGAGTGAATAGACTAAATAGCCCATAGAGAGACTAATATAGAGACTAATTCGAAGTCGGTTCTATAAATGTTGCTATTTCTTACGCCTATAATATGCTTGCTAAAACATTGAACCAAAAAAATTGCTAGAAGATTTATGTCGTAGCAGATGTTAGCATGATATTGTAGTGATGGTCTACAATATACTAACTGTATACAAGCAATATATTATGTATAGCTATAATATACAGCCAAGGACACAAATGAGACATGAATTACAAAACTTATTCTGACTGACGAACATATTTACATGACAAATTATTCATAGCAATTAAAGTGTAAGTAGGTAAATAAAATAGCAACAATAATAAAATGTTAAACAAATAAACATACATACAAATACATAAAACAACTAAACACGAATGTGTTAACATAACTGTACACTATTTACAACCGATTAACGTGTGAGGGGTGTGCTGTGCCAGGGACGACAAAAAACAAAAAAATCTACAACATCAACTATCAAAATAAAAACGCACAAGCACGCTCTGTAAACAAAAAAAACAGAACATTAAAAAAAAAGAAAAAAAAACAGATGAACAAAAGCACGTCGATCGCAAGCTTTGAAAACGCATTCCGTCATCGAACCCATAGCTGCCATGGGCATCATCGGCTGGCGCGCGGGCGAGCCGAACATCATCGGTTGCTGCTGGGCCATCGGCATGCCCATGTCCATGAATGGTTGCTGCGCCATCGGTTGCGGTTGCTGCGTGATCGGTTGCTGTTGAGGTTGCTGCTGCGGTTGTTGCTTCGCGGGCGAGCCACCGAGGGAAATTCGCATGACGTCCTCCAGGTCGTCGAAGGCGGACTTGGGTTGGGTGTTGGGGGGAGGGGGGCGGGCGGGGGACGCGGACATCGGGGCCGTGGGGTCTCCCATACCCATGAACGGGTTAGCGGCAGCTTGCACAAACAACGACAGGTTACACAAACGATTACGACCATTTGTGAACTACATACATACATAGTACAATAGGAACGATTTATTACAGTACTGCCAACATCACAGTAACGGTATGTACGTACTTTTTACGGTCATATTTGTTGGTATTAACATACTATTTATTACGTTTTGGTTTCCCATTTGAGCATGGGAAACCTTTATGGTTGGTATATTTCCGAAGCTCCCATCCTGAAACCCTCAGGGAGAAGGAGATTCGGTTTCCCCAGCAAATGACGTTACCTAGAACTTTTGATAGTATGGTACTTGTATGTATGGCAGCTTGCTTTTGCATTATGTGGATGTTTAAATTTGAATTTATGTATTAACATACTATAAACATACTATAAACCAAGAAAAAAAAATATATAGAATGTTATTAGACTGAACGACAGGGATCACGTTATTTGAACCCCCGCCATGTTAGTATTCATAACATCACGTTTAATTCCTTAGGAGCTTTTGAAACTTCATCTATTATAGCCTATCCAATGAACCAATATACTATCGTTCGTTGCTATCCCAACGCTGCTTTCAACTAAAGGGTCAGACTTATATTACGCTACTTACAAAGTCATCTCACCGCTCACTGGCAACTAGTTTTAACTTTAGCCATATTGGGACGGCTTAGAATACTAACCCCAATCCCACGCCGGATGGGTGTCGTAAGAGGCAACTAAATCCGGCCCGCTGGTGATAGGGCTCCTCGAGGGATTATATTGTTAATATTGACTTTAATTGTTAATTAATACCATTAATACTACTATTATTTCTCTATGGGGTTCGCCTGGATAGCTCCTACCCATGAGCGTGAGACAGCCGTCAAACGATTCGTCGTGATTCGGCTGGGGACTTGAGAACCAGTTCTTTCTTTCTTTTTCTTCTCTTCTTCTACTCTCGGGCTTATTCGGTGAGTCTTTCAAAAACATTATCGCACCGCTGCCGCCATATACGTTGACTCGAACAGTAATACCTTGTCACTTACAAATTAGACGGACGTAACCTGGAATACTGATATTACACGGTCCAATTCTATCATTCATTTTCAATTAATCAACGAAATTGATACACGTGTAAACAGTTTTAAATCTGAAAGATTACACGATGTACAACAAGTATTGTTTTAAACAGAGAATGCGAGAATATTGTACTTAAAACGGTTGACGTTCACACGTAAGGACATAAACGGGTAAGGGTATAAACTTTATTTTAGAGTATTTCGAAAAGGAAAAAATAACCAAAATAAAAATTACACTTTCTTCTAACCAAAGAAGACTCAGAAGTCTAATTTACATATAGGTTTCCTGCTCTAAATAATGCTCTAATAAAGTACATCATACATGCGTCTACGTGTTTAATCGCGAATCAAGATTGGACCGAGTAACATCATCGTTGGCTGCTTCTTCATTAAACGACACGATAACGACATCTTTTGTATGTAATGCGTATCTACACGCAGATAATAATATAAATCATCAATATCAGGTTTCTTAAAAACCTATACCTATGTACCTAAAGCATATGTACCTTCTCTCGAATTTAAATTGATATGTATAACTAAATAGATTTTGTAATTTGTTTTTATTATTATATTATTACTAGCTGACCGGGCGAACTTCGTATCGCCTAACAATCATATTAAAAATAGGGGTTGGTGTTAGAAGGGTGAAAATTTAGGGTTGTATACTATATTTATAATGCTACATTATAAAAAAAAATAATAAAAATGGCCAAAAAAATAAAAAAAATGTTAGGGGTGGACAACCCTTATCACTTAGGGGTATGAAAAATAGATTAGCCGATTCTCAGACCTACCGAATATGCATATAAAATTTTATAAAAATCGGTCAAGCCGTTTCGGAGGAGTATGATATCTAACGTTGTGACACGAGAATTTTATATATAAGATGTATGGCTCGTAGTGCGCCTTGGCTATGCTGTAAGCACTGCGAGTATGGTTTAATAAATAAATAATAATAATACCGCTTCACACTCATAGCCCCACACTAGGATTCCCTGTGTCGTGGGTGCCATGGACAACACACAGAGACAAGGACATTCACACCCAGACCGAGAACAGAAACTCAAACTCATCATTCAAACCGCCTCGCTGGGAATCGAAGCGTTAAGGAAGCTATCGTATGTATACAACACACACATAATTCTTTAACCTGTCGTTACGATACCAATAGGAGCCTTGCCGTTATGAAAACGCTTAAACTCTTACACACTCACACATATATCACAATAACACCCGGCACCCGAGTACAAATATTAATCTGTCACATAAAATATATCTGCCCCGGCCGGGAATCAAACCCGGGACCCCTAGCTTCGCAGGCAGGGTCGCTAGGCTCGTCATATGTAATAGCTGCACTAAACTAGTATAAATTAAAAAATTAAAAAACCGCCTGCTGTCAAAAATCTATCATATCTTTTTGAAATCCTTATGATGAGCTATTTCATTTGACACCCATATTACATTATTTGATTTATTTTTATTTTTTGATACTTCAAACAGTGGCATCTCCACAGCCACCATATTTGTTTTTTTTTCACATCACTTGTCTAAGAACACTTGAGATATCAAGAAGAATTTAACGATATCCCAATTATATAACTCCGTTCAGCGGTTTGGAAGATATGAGGTAACAAATAATATTACACACACACACACATACGCGCAACATACACAACATCATACGCGCGAAAACTAAAACCAGTGGTTTCAAACCCAAGCCTTGCTGCCAAGGGTGTTTAAAAGTCAAACGACATTTGGCATAAAACAACTATCTACACTGTTTTAAATCTCTGTTTCAAACCGCCGTTTAAAACCGTGTAGCACATGTTTAACCCTTCTTAGCAGATGGGTACAAATGCATCGTTATCGTATCGTCCAAAGAAGCGTCCATTCTGTATACACTCACCGGTGGTATCGCTCGAGCTGAACACATTGGAGAAGCTGGCGTCGGTGACGAACGTGTTGTTCTGGGGGAAGGCGCCGAAGCCGTTGCTCTGCGGCCAGGCGGCGGGGGCGCCGGGGGCGGCGGGGGGCGCGGGGGTGGCGGGCGCCGGGGGCGCCGGCTGGGGCGCGGCTACACGAGGGGGCGGAGTTAGCGGGCCTAGTGGCTTGTGGACTGTGGTGCATGTTGGTGTTATGTTATAGTGTGTTGTGTGAAGTATTTTATGGTTTGTTACTATGTAAATTTTTATTGAATTTGTTTCGTAGCATTTTTTTATTATTTTCAATATTAAAATTGTACAAGTTTTAACTAATCGGAAAAAAGGATGTTAAAGGACACAATCTTCATGGAAAATTTTCTATTGCAAGCCAATTTTTTTAATAAAATAAATACAGAACTAGTGTTGAATTGTGTATTCAGTGTGCACTGTGCCGTACCAATCCCATAAGCTCGGGAAGTTATATTTTTACAGTTACAACTACACGTCAAACACGCATTGACAATTCGAAGCTTCCATAGACTAAGGGTATAATAGTACATTACAACACAGGGCGTAAATCAACCAATTCACTCGCTACGCTTACGCCCGTGACATAACAGATCACTTCATCATTTACTATTTTATAGCGCAGTGTGACCTAAGCTCACACTTAAAGGTCATGCTTTTTCGTGACCTACGTTGTCTTTTTTACACATTGCAAAGATGTATGACTTGCCGTGCATTAATAGAGAAATTCAAATTCAAAATAATTTATTCATATAGGTATTACTGATACACTTATGCACGTCATTTTTGGCTTTTCGGAAAGGTGCTTTGTCATGGAGGAGAAGAAAAGCCTAAAGAAACTCCTCAGCACATCTTTTAAATTAATAATGAAAAGTTACATACTCGTAATATGGTTTTATCTACGCGGAACTGGATGCGGCACTAATTTCCAGGCGTCTTTGTCATTAATATATTCATTTATACCATAGTATCCCTTGCCTACTAGCTGAGATTTAACATTTTTCTTAAACATTTGGATAGGCAAATCACGAATTGACTTAGGTAATTTATTGAAAAAACGTACATTTCACGTAAATCACGCGTTTTCATACCATTTAAAAGAGGACTACTTAACGCAACGAAAAACGCCAAACCAAGTACGCTTTTAGGTCACAGTGAACTATTACAATATACGTAATTAACAGAACAATAAATGCGTGTCATTATCTTCTATACATATCCTCGGTCTATGAAAATTTTGTTAGAATTGCGTATGCGTTTTCAACTAAATTATCATTTTAGTATTGAATTAATATTGTGAAATATCACCTGCAAAATAGTTAACTCATTTATTATACTATCTACAGAGACTTTACAAACATCGTGTTACCGACACCGTGTAGGTGACATTTCATATATTGATTTGATTAGGATAATAAAGGTAAAATAAATTCATTAAATTACATAACAATATCTAAATGTCACCTGCTCAATATATGCATTTTAGTTTTACTTGTTAACAGTCATATAATCCACGCGCTGGCCATTGCCGACCATGGAGGATTACATTCAAAAGTGTAAACTAATAATTGATAGGTAACTGTAGTATATTTTTATCCATATAATGGTGGTTGAAATATAAATCTACGATAAATATTATACAAAATTATAAACCCTCACATTATTCTTTACAGGATGAATTCGAGAATCTTGCAATATGATTTTATTAATTTTTATATTCCCTATCTACTTCCTTTTCCTTTAGCTTTTACTTCCTATCTTACCCCTTCCAGTGATGAATTTTTATAAATCCTTATTGCGCCCTTAAACTAAAGAAACCTTTTTATAAAGTTTAATGATTAAGGTCCAGTGGTTTAGGCTGTGCGTTGTCTGTCAGTCGGTAAAATTATTTTATTACCTATATGTACCTACTATAATGTATGTTTATTAAAAACGTAGATAGACTTGTGTAAGATAAATTTAGACTATAGGAACAAACGGCTCACTTAATTTGTTAAGTATGACGAAATAAATGATTTGACTTTGACTTGACTTTTGAGATACACATACAGATTACTAAAATTCTCCATAGTCATAGCCAGCAAACGTAACACTATGACTGCCAATAATGTTAATAATACCACCGCTAACGACCTCGTAAACATACCTCCAAACATATCAGCGAAGGGGTTGCCGAGGGACAGCAGGTCATCAGAGGCCTTGGGGGCCGGCGTGGCCTCGGGACCGAACAGGTCCACGATGCTCTGCGTCTGGGACGGCGCGGACGACAGGAACGGGTTGTTCGCCGCCGAGTTCGTCGGGGATTGCACCTTGTTCTGTAAGTGTAATACATCGACGGTCAAGAATCAATAAAATCTATCACAAAAAGTCAACGTTACATGAAATGAGAAATAAAATTAAAGAAAGAAGAAAGAAGGACAGAAAGAAGAAAGAAAAACATTTATTTCAGTGCAGGACACTGCAATAGAGACAATAATCTGCTAAAAAGTAATACAAAAAAAGTAATTACTGGGCAATGCTGAAGTTACTGAAAAATTTTGTAATATATAAAAAAAAACTTTTTCTCGTTCATAAATTTTTAATGTTTCAGGTTTGTGCACCTTAGGAATTATGCTGCTTGCATAGGACACTGAATTTTAAAGGTGTTAAAGTTTACATAGCAACAAAATGATAGAAAGAAAGAAAGAAAGAAAAAGCATTTATTCGAAGGAGCAAAGTACATACTAACACTAAAACGCGAGTCTCACCCCCTTATTCATAAAAACAGGATAGAACATTCAACTATTTGTTTAAATAGAAAATACGCCCAGACGTAATTTTTAAGTCCCTTTGGTATAAAATTATCGAACATTTTTTTTTATTTACCATAAAATTAAAAGTAAATAGATATAGGTACTTAGTAAAATAACACCATATTTGCAAAACACAACAATGCCAGTTTCGGTTAAAACGCAGTATAACCGCGTACGAGATATTGTTCGCGTGTTGTGTACATACAGACGAGGACATTCAAGCAAGTTCAGACAAGGTCCTGTGCAACATTTCAGAGAACCACATAAAAAGCTGCAAAACATGAACAGACATATTATCCCCATGATTCGAAACTATCCTGCCTATACACCTATTCTCTTGTACTCCTATTAATAGCTAATAGGACTTTTAGGAGAATTTGGTTATAACAAAGCTGTCGGTGTTTTTTAATTAACAGTTCTATACACAGTGAAACATTGATATTCAAATAGATATAAGAGACAAGTAAGAACAAAACTATACAGAAATGATTCACAAAATTAACATAAGCTCGTGAATCATTGACACACATTTACCACGTGTGACCTTGAAGCTGTGAACACGGTGCAATATTTGTTACTAAAGAATTGGGATGTTGACACTAATTATAAATTAATATAAATTTACGTCTAAAATATTAGTGGTAACATTTAAATGCCTAAAATATGATTCTTTTATTGAAATCAATCACAATAAATTAAATATCACTATTTTAAAATGTTAAAAATTGTACTCACTGTCACGTGACCTCAAACGCCATTTTGAGAATATGACGTCATTGGAACAATTTTATATGGAAATTCAACAAACTCTGTAGACAGATAGTATTGAATATCGTTTAATGACGTCACGTGACGTTTTTGATGGGAAATTTGATAATGATTTTTATTTATCAATTTTTGTTTTTAAATTGAAGATTATTATTTTTATAATATTTTTTTCGTGAATATTGAGGTTCTATCTATAAAATAAAATTGAATCCAAAAATTAGTCAACATCCCAATTGTAACACAATATGTAAAGTTGAAGCTGTGCATCATTTGTTATTTCAGAACATATTTGTGTTACTTAAAGCAATTAAACCAATGACTCAATAATCTCGTTGGCTATCCATCAGCTTAAAATTGACAGAATTTTCTGAAAACTTAAAGGTCTTTGAGCGTGACCGTTCACAAATACACAAAATAACATATAACATGTAACGTATAACCCGATCCCCAACAACACATTCTTACAATGATCTCGGAAATGTCCTCGTTGCCTGTCAATTCCGTTCCTTGGAACAATTGCATCTGAAATTGTGTTCTCTTTTATTACAAACTAGGAAATCGCCCTAGCTTCGCTTCGGGAAAAATAGTAAAAAAATAAATAAAATAATATAGCCTATGTCATCCGGGGATAATGTAGCTTCCTAACAGTGAAAGAATTTTTCAAATCGGTTCGGTAGTTTCGGAGCCTATTCAATGCAAAGAATCAAATCTTTCCTCTTTATAATATTAGTATAGATTAGTATAAATTAATCTGATCGTCTGAAAACTTCACGATAAGTTCGATAAAAAAAATATTAGACATTTTGGACTGTAATACAGTCCGTCTACAGTCCCACTACGTCCCAATTCAGAACAGCCATAAGGGTACGAGTTATACTATCAAAATATATCTTACATTGGGCGTTATTAAGCGTGTTTACAAAACGCGCCTTTAAATAATATTTCATTTACCGGCCTTTGAGGAAAGATCTAGAATAGATCCAAATCTAGTTGACGAATCCGTCATAATAACACATAAGGTACAGTACACGCATTGGGTATTTAGAGTATTCAGACATTCACGAATATTACGGTGTTTTAATCAAAATTTTACCAAATATAATAACTGTCTTCAAAGAACGAGCCATCGAAGATGAAGATGTTTTTCTTCCGTGTACTTTTAATATTTGAATGAGATCTTCAAAAAAAATATGGAGAAAATATGATACCAATCTGGACCAATCGGTCAATAAAAATGTTGTAGTTTTGAGCAACCAAGAAAAAAAAACTACAATCGAATCTAAAATATCCTTTCGCGAACTCTAATCAGATCAAACCATACCTTATACTGGTTCATAGCGGCCTCCTCCTCAGCCAATGCCTGGCGACGCAGCGAGTCGTCTATCACGAGCGCACCGTTCGCGTGTGAGTCCAGGCGCGCGGACGACGCCGCGTTGCCGAACGATGACGACGTAGAGGAGAGCGCGCCCATCACGCTCGCTACGTTCTTCTGGGCGCTGGGGGGGAGAGCGGGGTGTTAGTGGTGTGTGTTTGTATGTTTGTAGAGAGAGAAAAGAGTGAGAGGAGTAAAAAGAGGAAGAGGTAAGGGGAGGGGAGATGAAAGAAGAAAGAGACGAGCAGTGGAGAAGAGAGATGCACTAATTTACACGATAAACAGTAAGCGATAGGTAAAGCGGAATAGATGGCGCTACTAGTTTCATAAAAATCCGTTAAGTAGTTTTTGCGTGAAAGAGTAACACATCCTCACAAACTTTCACTTTTAAAATATAATTAAGATGAGTGTAAAACAGATAAGCCAGCAGTTACCTGGCAGTCTGCGTGGGGGTGTTGGCAGCGGAGCCCTTCTTTCCCTCGAGCGAGGCGAGGTGGCCCTCCAGCGCATCCAGCAGGCTGCTCGGCGCCTTCGTCAGGTCCGGGATGTCGCCCTTATCGATACCCACGTTCTCTGCCACCTGGAGATGGTACAGGGATGTTAGGAATAATGGAGTATGGAGCTTGTAACCGAAATAAGAGACATCTGAACGATTTTACGCGCAGGAATTTCATGTCAAAACAAAAAAAATCGGTGGATCTGTTAGCTGGAACTTAACAGGAGACCTCGCTGGGCAAATCTAAAGATTTGTTGATAATTTCATCAAAATCGGTCCAAATTGAAAATTGTCCGAAAATACGGTTATATTTACGTCACAAACTTTAGATAGATAGATAACTAGATATTAGATAGATAGATAATAGATAACTCATTATTGTTTGCACACCACATAACATACAATTGTACAAGAATAACAGTTAAGATGGTACAAAACAACAGGTGGCCTTATCGCTTAAACTTTTATGAAATAAAACTTTTATTATCATCAATATAAAGTAACCCATAGGTAAAATATAATATAATTTCGAACTTTTTAATTGTGAACTTAATTACACTGTGCAACTGACCTTCAAGAACTCTCCGACCCTATCCATCCTGATGAGGAACTTCTTATAGAGGTCGAGAGCCTCGCGACAGTTCTTCTTGTTCATGTCGAAGTACTTCTCCAGCAGGTTGATAATCCCGTCGTTGTAGCACGCGAATAATCTAGAACATTATAAAATTCCTTTAATTATTTTGTTTAATGCTACAACACTTGTCCACAGAATTTTTAGAACACAAGTGCTTAAAATTTTTTGAGGTGATAACGTCTATTAAATCGATGAACGCCGGGTGCACGCACGAAAAATCATGACTCATCTGTCGCGTTCCGCGAAAGAGCGAAAAAAGGAGAAAGCGCCATCTATGAACAAAACTATATACACATTTAAGTCAGAAAGGAACTTGCTGAAAAAATAGTTTAGTACAGGAGTTCTAGATGGCGTTGTAGTATAAAGATAAAAGGTTCTAATTATAAGTTAATTTCCAGAGATAATATTATATTCGAGCACTACTTCATCAATGTTTTGTCATGACGTTGTCACGTTAAACTACCGTCCGTAAACCGACTTTACAGACAACCATTTTTTCACAGAATTCATAGATACAAATGAATGCTACATGATACATTACAACCCTAAACCGATCGCTAGGCAGTCACTACTTAGGCTATGGAGACGTCATTTAAGTAACTTTTATATTGAATTTGATTATAATATGTTAGTCATAACTTGTACCGTACTAAGGACAAGATATGTGGTAATAATTGGTATTGGTATTGGTATTCTAATCGCGCATCAGTATTTATGGTTATGGATGTAACAGAAACTCAGTGTTATGGCAGCACGTGGCAATGACGGTGATAGGTGTGTATAGGCAACTACTTTGGCGTCGTACAGAGTCGTAATGGGTATGAAAGAGTGCCGTTACACCAAATTAAACTTATATAAATTGCCGACAAGAGCAGATGAGAAGTCATTGTAAGTGGTCATTTTCACCCATGGCCATCAGAAACATCATAGGTGTGTCAGCAATGTGTTGTCGGCCAAGAAGAAAGAACTGACCGGAACACGACGAGTCGTTTGGCAGCTGACTCCAAATTAATCAATCATCAATCATTTTAATTCGCTCACATGTGGTTTCATTACAACTAGATATTTCGAAAGCCTTATTCCGTTGCAAAGTTTTCAACCAATCCGCATTACAGCTGGATATTTCTAACTCTTTAATTGCCTATCGCAAGGTAATTTCTGCCAAGAACATCATAACAACCACGGTACCTGATAAGATCTCTGAAGAGCAGCATGAAGCACATATTGATGACTCCGTTGGTGAGATCGTTGGCCGTGCAGTCGAATTCCAGCAGCGCGTCCAGCTGCGCCTGCAGCACTGGAAGCGTCTTCAGCAGCATCTCGGCGTTCATCATACGCAGGGAACCCTCCTCCTTGCTGTTGGACAAAGAAGCTAGGTTTGAGCTAACTAGATTAGGACCTTGCACAACCGGACAGCTTTTTCGGGAGTGTATATCAAACCATTTCCTCCCATTTTCATGAGTTATGAGCCAAGCAGCAAACAGATACCGCCAGCTAAAGATCCCATCTAAACGTCTTATACTAAGGGAGATATTATAAGACGTTTAGAATACCGATAACAAAAGTTCGTTCCATACTTCTATAGTTTACCTTTACCTACCTACACGTGACAGCATGCAACTTTAAACGAACTCATTAAACAATTTATAAGAAAGCATTACTGTTTATATCAAATCACACCCACAAACAGCAGTGAACTTACCCCCTCTTGACTTTGCAGAAGTCGAAAGCGACAGTCCTGTAGGACAGCGCCTTCTCATTGAGGTACTTGGCGTACCGCCGGATGAACGGGGACATATCATATCCTGTACAGAACACATATTAATTAGGATAACGTAAGTCAAAAACTCTTACAATAACAGCGTGTAAACGTGCAAAGTCGAGTAAGTTTCCCTAGATGTACGGTTGATACCACGTGAGCCAAAGAGAAAGAATTACTTTTTTTTCAAATGATTCCGTTATACAATTCAAACATTCTTAGAGTTCCATTGAATTTTAAGCGGCAATAAAGTTCTAGACGGTGTCGCACAAACTTTGTAAAAGCCTATTCAATCCCCTTTCACCTTGAATATCTTACATTTTATTCGGAGTGGAAAACTGGCGTGAGCAAACTTTTCATAGAAATATGTTTTATTGATGTTACTCTATTATACGTCTTGAAGGTTTTTAATAAATGTAACATTTAAAGGTCGTGAATACGTTACAGTGGAGAAAAAAAAATCCACAAGCGTTTATTTCTCATTGGCTTAATTGCGCTCAATATTTTATCAGCAATCCCTCCGTGATTGTTGCTGGGAACAATCTTGCTGCATAGCCTTATGTTTGTATAGTAATTATGTATAAACAGGGACTTCTAAGCGCAAAAAATACCTCATGATCAAATTGATCAAGGCTTATGATCAAATTGATGATAAGGTATTACAAAAATATTTTTACACAAAGGTATATTTCCTATAGTGAAAATGTTTCTAAATAAAAGCAGGTGCGGGCAACGACACAACAAAATCGTGCAATGAAAGTGCGTGACAACTCCTACAGTCCTACCTCGCGTGTTGTTCATATTCTAACCAAAATCTTTCAATTACTCCCAATGGAGTTCGTTTGTAGACTTACGCCCCAACTCAGAGTCACTAACAGTTACTTATATCACTCCTAAGTACAGAATTTGTATGGTGATTCTTTACTAAGGAACGATTAAAGTAACCGTTAGCGACTCTGAGCTGGGACATTAGTCTCATTATACTTAAACTTATTAGGTTAGCTGAAACAGTAATTTCAGCTAAACTACGCTTAATCGATCGGTTGATCAGTTCACTAGCCGCTTACTGTTAATCGGCCAAGTACCGATACTACTTAACATACAGAATTATCTACAAGATAATCTACAAACAAACGCCTTATTTCACAACTAGAAGGTAATGTGAGATAGTGCAGATAAAATAAAACGTCGTAAGTAAATTCTCGAATAAAATAACTAATTGTACCTACTACTTGTAATTAAATAATATTCTAAAGTTATTATGTACTTAACAAAACTTAACAATGGGTTTAACAAAGTTGGAATATTGCATAATTTAAGGGTTGAGCCCTTGAAAACCCTATGGTAATACAACGTGTTAGATATTGGACTTAGTCCTATAAGGATTCAAATTAGCCTAATACTTCAATATTAGTAACAATCATTAGAAAACATACAACCATTGCATTGCTAATGCACATCAAAATAAATTTTATAATTTTTTCCCCTAATTGTTGATCAATGATTTTGCAATATTCCAAATAACAATATGTATTACAAATACTGTAAAAGAATCTGATCATAAGCTATAGCGTCTAACCCCACTCTTCAGTATCGGTTTCACTCGACATACTCTCACTAAGCATAGATGCCACGAACTTGAGGAAGCCTAGAATATTATTGAAATAAATGTGAAAAAAATTACTAGAACAACGTCAGCATTTCCTTATTAACTGAAGCCCTAAATAAAACATGCACAGTGAAAAAATCCAAAAAATTAATGACTTTTCAAAATAAAATGTACACTAAAAACAAAAACACATTCCAAACAAGTACAGTCATCAACAAAATAACGGTAATATTCAAGCCGGCAGGTGCAAAGTGCATAGAAAAACTTGTATATTATGCACCCACACCAAAAAGCGTGTCCCTGCGTACTACAGACATACTGACAGACAGACGTACAACACAACAAGCCGGCATTTTATATCAACTCACCGATTCGTGCTCCCGCGGCGCCTGCTTGTGAGCGATAAGAAATTGAGAAAAGTTAGAGAAATGTTGTCATGATACGGTGGTCTTATTACAGAGTAGTGGAGATATTTGTAACTTAGGAAGGTATGTTTGGAAACCAGTAAGTCAATATACCTTTACACTTTACCTTTGGTCATATCTTTATTTATACAGTCATTTGACCTACGTCTCTAAGTGAATTCAATTATCGTTGTTGTCCTTCTTGTAACATTTAGGATGCTTTTCCACCAGAGAAGTGCTATGCAGCTATGCTGCGAAGATGTGAAATCCAATAAATATGATTGGTTCAATAAATTGATTGATTTCCACCAATGAATATGATTGGTGAATAGCAACGTAACATAGCACATCTCTGGTGGAAAAGCAGCCATATACTGCTATAAATACAATTTGATGAAACTTCGGTCCATAGCTATGTTAGGAGCCAATAGGTGGCGCTAGTGTTAATGTAATAATAGTGTAAATATTTTAACTAACCGAAATAAAAGCATAACGTCCGCGAGGTCAGTTAGTACAACTTCATAATATAAAAGCTAATAAAATAATGTCAACTCGACACATAAAAAATAATAACAGCTTTTGACATTACATGACTTTCACTATTAATTCCAACGAGTTGTGAAACCTTTAATAAACAAAACTATTACTGATTTCCAAGCACGACGACAATGCGAATTGATTTCATAATTGCAACATTGTAATAACATATTATGATAAAAACAAATCGCCATATTGCATTTCAAATGATATACCAACATATTCCATACAAACGGCAACAATGATATAATACTTTGTTTACACTTCTAATATAATTAAGGATTTAAATAGATTTAATAAGGAGCAATAAAACAATTACAGAAACATAAAAATGATCTATTTAAATACAAATGATAATAACGAACATTATTATGTAAACAACATGACGTGTACTATTTTCCTGTTCTATATTTATCATGTATATTTATATTATTTGAATGGTGAATTGATGATTTTAATAATTTTTCAGTTAATATCTTTATAAGCATTTTGATATACTAATGATGTAAAACAGTGACGGAATAAACGACATAAATGTGAATTTCTAACATGATTTTTCTTTTCTTTTCACAGCTGATACAAAATTTTGTTGCCGACTGTATATACGGTAGATACAACGTCCGATCAATGAAACCTTATCGAACATAATTATTATTAATGAAACAACATCAATTAATATTATTCGCAATTGCACAGATTAGAAACAATGTAAAATATATCATTGAGAATTATTGCTGCTAATAAAAAGTTTATGGCACCAACTTTTTTGTTATCGATTTAGTTATATAGCTTATAGTCCAACCAAATTAGCTCAAATGTAGGTTTTAAGCTCTACGCAAATTATTGTAAACCTATTTTCAATTTGGACTAGACTATGTATTAATATTATTTGCGAAGCTTTCTTTCTTTCTTTCTTTTTCTTTTTCTTACTTGGCCGGCAACACATCAGTGATGCCTTTGGTGTTACTGATGTTCATGGGCGACGATAGCCAGTTACCATCAGGTGGACAGTCAGCTCGCTTGCCGGCTATTTCAGTGACATAGAGGTCATCAGTGAAATAGAGGTCCGGATTCGATTCCTTGGGGCAAATATTAAGTACTTTTCATATGTTCTAATAGTGTGATATTCAGCGTAAAACAAAACAGCATCGATAAAAAAATTAGTTAAAGTATGCATAAATACCTTATATCATGTTAGATATGATACTAACGTCGTAATTTTTTCCAGTCGGTTTGTTGTTACTGCATAAACCTGTTTGGCATGTTACATCTTTAAGGATGTTAAAATAACAGAATAATCTTCAAAATACGACTAAATAGTCAATAATAACTAACTTGGAGTCCAATTAACTAAAAGGTCATCTGCAATGCCTTGAACTATGTAAAACTTATAATACTCGTAATAGCAAAAATTTATACTAACTTTGAAGTCACTACAATTCATGAAGGATGCTTAAAAAAACTTCGAACCCAAAAATAGTATAGTCGTATAGTCGTTTTATACTTATTTAGGTATTCATATTTACATTTCAATTTAACGACATCCACAACTAACATGAAATAAAAGGCATTCGATCATTTTGGAGATGATCTTTATGTTTGAAGAAATCTGTTACATTCTAGCCATCACTGATCCCTTACGAATGGATTGAACATTTTACACGCCTCATCATTTAAACGAGGGTTCCCAGCTTCGATTCCCAGCGAGGCGGAAATTTGAATAAGTTTGAATTTCTGTTCTTAATCTGGATGTGTGTTCATCTTTCTGTGCATGCTACCCACGACACAAGGAATCCTGGTGTGGGGGAGAATGTAACGTTCTTCCATCCCATCTATCTATCAGGTCTTATCCGTGTGTTCTCTACATACCAAAAATATCCATATCCTTGTGTATTGCGTTTATTTATTTAAGTTATACCTCTTATGGGGCGTTTGAAAAATATTATGTGACTAAATTTTTTACGATGCGACAACCAAAACGCGACATGATGAAGGTGCGTGATACTAGGCGCACAGCATTCGTTAGAGTTGTTTTGGATTGCTAGCCATCGCCGGGTCGTGGGTGTGAGCAAGAGGTACTTATAAGAGGTAAGTATAACCTCTTATACGTACATGACGTACACACACACACGTTTATTTATTTATTTCACGCTGCATACCACAGTGCAGTAAATCATAACAGAATCCAACTGCGACCTTCGAGGTCGTCGACTCGTCGCCCTCGTGACACCTCCGCGTGCCAATTACGCACGCCGAGGATACGATAGACAATTAATTTATCGTACTCTAAGATCCTTACGATGCCTCTATTGACCTCATAGCTGTTGATCTTTAAATAGATTCATCGAGTGCTATAATGGGTATTTAAAAAAAATGCTATGCCCCGATTCGGAACTCTTTGACCCATAGAAAATCTCTTTAATGTAATATGAATTTGGGTGGAGGGATTCGTGCTATAAATATGTAATTATACAATTAATCCCTTTGTCACGTCTCAGAGAAAATAAGACATTACGTCTCATTAAAATGTATTCCTTAAAAGTGACTGTCAATAGAGACAGTCCCAAAAGGATACCAGCATCACAGCTTTGTATTGACTTTGAATTAGTAATGGCGATGTCAAAGTGATATCTTCAGTACATGGCTCAGGAAGACGACATCACCTTTCTTGCGAGTGTACTTAAATAACGCTTTGAAAATTCTAAGCAAAGAAAATTAATGCTATCCGTGTGTCGTCGTAAACTTGGCAGTATTAGCAATATTGTGCCGTATACTGTCCATAGCCATAGTGAATTATAGTTGGCTGATATAATTATGTCTAGACTCTAAGTTGGTCTATCTATACTAATATTATAAAAGCTGAAGAGTTTGTTTTGTTAAACGCGCTAATCTCAGCAACTACTGCTTCGAATTGAAAAATTATTTTTGTGTTTGATAGTCCATTTATCGAGGAAGACTATAGTGACTATAGGCTATATAACATCATATTAGTAGTTAGATTTTCCCACTAATTAACGCGGGTGAAACCACGGGGCACAGCTAGGTATATTATAAGCCTACTGTCTACGGAACAAGAGATGATTCCAAATCTCTAGCGAAGATTTGGGATAAGTGTTCAGAGCAAATGCATGTGCATGGTAAAGCAACCGTATCTATTATATTTTTTGATGTAGGTAGTTGACAAACGTGCAGGAGTGCCACTGACAAGTGGTCACTAACGTCCATGGACATTTTTAACAATGGCATCACTAAGTTACCGGACAAGAACGAAACAGGAGACCCGCTTATTACTGATTTTCTGACAAGACCGAAACATGCAGAAACCATTCACGATTATTCCAGAAAACTAGTAGCCAGCCAGGCGGAAGCCATTTTTAGAACACTATTATAACTATCATCATCACCTACTCATAACTGTCGTACTGGTCTCACTCTCACTCTACTCAAGTCTCCTAAAAAACATCGGTCGCTGACTGAAGTACGCCGACAGTTAACTGCAAACTTTATGGGTATGCACTTTGCATCCAACTTACAGTTGAGTCAGCTAGCCGACAGTGCCGACACATATTACCAATGATGTTTAAATAAATATAGATACGTTATGCCCTTACAAATCAACCAAAAAATCTGTTCCGATGTCCGCCAAGGCACGCTTTATTGCTTTATCGCACGTCTTTATCGCTCTCGCGTCAAAACTACATCGCTATCTCTTTCTTCACCTGAATAAGAGTTCCCAATTGGGAACTTTTTGAGTCACACAACGCGCGCGCCTTAGAATAATGCGCGCGCTTATGACATATCTACCTCTTTTTAATATATAATATCATTGCATATATTACCCTATTTGTTTGCATCCAGTTTGCATCTCCGAGTCTCTTGACTAATCAGGCGACAGTGATCTGCAAACTAGGTTGCCTAGTTGGCTTATTAGCCTGCGGCCTAACTCACCCAGTGATCTTACGACGTATACGTAAGTTACACTGTGGTCATATCGTCATGCCACTCACACCGCATGCGTCACTGTGTACTGTACGTTTTACAATGCGCCTGCGCGTGACGTCGCATCTGGCAGGATCGCGTGCTGACACGCGGTCTTACGTAATGACTTCGGTCTTCGGTCGCGGATCGCGGATCGCGCCCCTACCACGTGTGGATGTCTCACTTTCTTATCAACTTGTTCTTGTAACATTCGTATAAAAACATTTAATGATTTTACGACTAAACAATATTATCAAATTTAGATTACGTCAGTAAGTGATAATCTAAATTTAAGTGATAAATTTAGATTTTTATCACGTACTGCGCCATATTCTGAGTGCGACTCTTTTCCGACATGTTGGCAGGCTGCAACTCCGAACTCAATGAAAGAAATTTTATTTATAATATCTTACCGTAGAACCTTAACGTTGTTGCTATGCTTACGACGGCCTAAATGTTTCTTTCTTTCTTTCTTTCCAGATTACAAGCATTTATCCCACATAGGTACATCGGATTCTAAGTTACCAACAGCAACAAGTTCAATTCATTTATTAATTATTTTAGTTCTATTTATATAGTTAAATATAAATAGTTTTATAAGGTTTAGAATCATGTATTGAACTAAAATTGTATTGTAAGTGTAACTTTACGTATTCGAACTAAAACCGATTTCGATACGAATAAACTGTATAGGTGGCATAGGTGAACAGCACATGGTAGGGCTAGAATGAAATGAAATTTTCATAATACTCAGTTGCGTTCGCATTCGTAGAAAGTTTCTTTCCGACGATATATTGTTATCGAAAGGAAGCGTACAGATATTTCTAGGAAATGGTCTTTCATGAGTCCGATGACAGTTGAGTAATGAACGCTTCTCATTTTGGACAGTTGCGGTTGTACCGACTAGCACAAGTCTCAGGTTCAATTCCAAACTGGAATAAATATCTATTTAACGAGTATATACATATGTATGTATATCTATACTAATATTATAAAGCTGAAGAGTTTGTTTGGTTGAACGCGCTAATCTCAAGAACTACTGGTTCGAATTGAAAAATTCTTTTTGTGTTTGATAGTCCATTTATCGAGGAAGGCTATATAATATCATATATTTTAGTAGTTAGTTTTTTCCATAAATTAACGCGGGTGAAACCGCGAGGCGCAGCTAGTGTACATATAAATAAACCTTCAGGTTGTTTTCGTTGTTTGTGATTCCGAAAACTTACGAGGGGCATTCGATAAAAACAAAACAAAATAAAGATTGGATGTATCAATCAACCTGTGTATACATACATACATCGCCAGAGCCATAAATTGATTGTTTAATCTTTATTTGTATGCTTAAAAGGAAACTATATTTAACTATAATTTCATTGCAGTCACACGCGGTTTCTTCATTGCGTCACGTCATTATGATTAAAATGATATTATGAATTTTTATCGATGTATTTTCGAGAAAAGATTACATCGGATCAATCGGATGTAAACACATTATTATTACGAGTCAAGAAAAGTCTGTCAAATCGCGCTATAAGAGTTCCGAATTTAGTCTTAAACGGTATCATTTTGTAATAACACCCAGTGGGACCCAGTAAGGCCAGCAGTGGGACCGCTATTGATCGTTATGACGACAAAGCTTGGTATGTAATAAAGACGTATTTATTTAATTAACACCAATTTAGTTTCACTTCTAATTGCGTATTTTAATATGTGCCAAATAATTTATATCATCAAACGACAAAATTAGACAGGGTTATGCCAAAAATTTATTTATTTCGCATACCTGTCTGCTATTATTCACAATATTATACAATGTGGACTGTGGTGCACTGTACCTGTGCGTAATCGAATCCGGAACTCTACGCTTGGGTAACAACTATTATTTGAACGTTTCCACAGGTCGTTGCCAACCATTATAGAATGACTGGCCATTGTCAGCGACTGATCAAGAGTTCTGACCGCCCTAGGCTAATTATGAGGACGCGCCCCCGCCAGGTGTTACGGACGGCCTAAAAAGTAGTGAGTAGAGTAGTAATGTGAAAATTTTATACATGGTTCATACTACTTGTAAAAGCTTTCAGATCGATTTGCAAGCGAAACTAACGTTGTCTTTTAATCTGCATGACATTTAACCTTAGGGTGGCAAACCATTTTTTAAGCTGACCGTACATAAAGGCAAAGTACCTCACGCATTATAAGACCAAAATCATGACAAGTGACTGCAGGCTACCAAGTAGAAAACTAAATCCATGTCGTGATTGGCCGCATGACTTATAATGGCTTAGTTTCTATAGATAACTTAGTTGCCATTGCCATTGACCATGAGCGTGGTCACCTAGTGTGTGAAGTTGCTTCGATTTGAGTATTTTTTAAATATTTACACTTCTGTTAGTGTTAAAAAAAGAGGAGAGATATCATACAATACAAGTGAAACATTTTTGCAACTGATTACTGATTTATTTGAAAATTATGCATATATTATGCATTTAGTTTTAGTGTTTTGTCTCGGTCTAGTTGAAATATGTAGGGTAGATGCAATGATGCTGCACTTACGAGCTTTAAACTAGATCACCTAAACTGGGATTGTTTAAAACAATTTTAACAATTTTCATGCAAGAAAATTATACAATGTGGTATATCATGTGAAACGTAATTTTATACACATAATGCCATAGGAGTATTTTGTGACTTATCTAAGGCATTTGATTGTGTTGAGCACGAAACATTGCTGTTTAAACTTGGCCACTATGGTATAAAAAACAAGGCCCTTAGCTTGATCGCGTCTTATTTGAGTAATAGAATACAAAGAGTTAGCATAAACGATATTAAGTCATCGGGGTCACCGGCTGTGATTGGTGTACCGCAGGGCTCGATCTTGGGTCCGTTTCTTTTTCTGGTATACATTAACGATTTACCACATTATGTAAAGAACCAAGCGGATATTGTACTATTTGCTGATGATACATCACTAATATTTAAGTGTGAAAGGAATAAAGTAAATTTCGACGACGTAAATAGTGCTCTTTCGCATGTGTCGCGTTGGTTCACTATCAATAATTTACTATTAAATGCAAAAAAAACGAAATGGATAGAGTTTGTGCTACCTAATGTTAAAAAAGTCAGCAAATCTCTTAAACTAAATAACGAAACATTGCATATGGAGGAATCGACGGTCTTTTTAGGGGTGGCCTTAGATAGTAAACTTCAATGGGGCCCACATATAACAAATCTCGCGACAAAACTCGGTAGGGCTGCTTTTGCTGTTAGGAAAATAAGGCAGTATACAGACGTCGAAACTGCTAGGATAGTCTATTTTGCTTATTTCCACAGTGTTATGTCTTATGCCATCTTGCTGTGGGGCAAAGCAGCCAATATAAAACAAATTTTCATACTCCAGAAACGGGCTGTTAGGGCTATTTATAAACTTAGGTCTCGGGAATCTTTGCGTGAAAAGTTCAAGGAAATAGGTATACTTACAGTAGCTTCCCAGTATATCTTCAACAATGTAGTTTTTATACGGAAGAATATAAACGCGTATAAACAAAATTTTGATATTAATAATCGCCATACGAAAAGAATGCATCAATTAGTTACGCCTTCGTTCCGCCTAAGTAAAGTGCAGCGATCTTTCATAGGGCTTGGTATACATTTCTATAATAAAATCCCAAAATTAATACGTGACTTGCCAATAGAAACTTTCAAAAAACGCGTAAAGACACAATTGTTAGGCAAGGGATATTATAGTGTAGACGAGTATTTAAATGACAAAGACGCATGGAAATGACCAGCTCTGCAACCAGTTCCGCTCAGAATAGTAAATACTTTTGTATTATTATCTTTTTTGTAATACTTTTTTAAAAAGATGTGCTGAGGAGTTTCTTTAGGCTTTTCTTCTCCTCCACGACAAAGCACCTTCCGAAAAGCCAAAAAATGACGTGCATAAGTGTATCAGTGATACCTATATGAATAAAATATTTTGACTTTGACTTTGACTTTGACTTTATTGG